>CBVK0101076365.1:0-10008 GCA_900067695.1 Picea abies
ACCTAAAAATGGGTTAAGTGACCTAAAGGATGAAAGTATAAATAAGATAGAAATGGTCTCTTGTAGATCATCCTTTTTGTGGATCAATGGAGAGCTTCTTGTGGGAATATATTTTGGAGTATTAATGGAGAGCTTCTTGTGAGAGCTTCTTGAGCATTTTTGGTGTGAAACACTTGAGGATATTGAAGATATATAAGTGACTGATGTAACCAAGGATATATAAGCCGAAATGCTGAGGAAAATGAATAAAAGAAGGCTGAAATGCAAGGAAGGATAAATTCTTTTGATGGTGCTTTCTAAGGTATGTTATTTACAGGGCATCTCACCATTTTCACTATAACTTTTTTTCTATAATGATTCAAACCGTGAAATTGGCATGCCATTGAGAAAACATACCCAAGTATATGTGTTAAACAATTCAGCTTGTGGGTCATTTTATTTTTGGAGTTACACTCTGTGGAAAATAGGGTTTGTGGCTAGTCTTGAAACTAGTCAAAAACATGTGTTTCGGGTAAAATTGTCATAACTTATTCATAATAGATAAAAATTTAGTGAGACAAAATGTGTTGGTTAGGGTACAATATTTAGTATTCTGTGTAGTAGGTTCATATTAATTCAACAAACATTTAGTGCGAGGCACGCTCTACAAGGTCACTCTCTAGAATAAGCCAGAATTCAACAAGCTATGTCGATTTTGCTATAACTCCTTTTTTGAGAGGTTCCAAGTAGTGAAACCTATATAAATTTCATAAACAACACTGAATAACATTGTGTATCAGTTTAATATCTTTATACATTACATTTTCAAAGTTATGATTACTTCAAGTTAGGGTTGTCGACTAATCCAAAACTAGGCATGTGAGACTAAAGAAAAGTTTGATGAAAATGATAGTCTCTTGTTTTTAAAGTTAAGGAAAGTTTGCAGGAATGTGATCATATACACCAGGTCTATTATAGAGCTACAAATCATATTTGGATGATGAAATGGATGAGGGATTTTGGTTGAGGTACATGTTGAGTACATGGTTGAGACAAGTAGTTGATGAATTGGCACATACATGAGGTGTATAGTTGATGATGTTGGTACATACTGATGAGTCATAGTTGATGAGTAGTTGACACATGATTGGTACATACTTGGTACAGGTTTCGATGCAATTTTTTATGGTACAAGTTGATTACAGGTTGTTTGGTACAAGTTGGTGCATGGTTGATGCACTTGTTTATGGTACAGGTTGATTACAGGTTGAGGTACAGGTTGATGCATGGTTGATGTATGGTTCATATTTATTGGTACAGGTTTACAGTGGTATAGTGTGACAGCGGTTCCATCATTCTACTTCTACTTCAAGGTGGTAGGATGGGGCAAGGAAAGATGGTTGTATCCACCTTCCGGTTGTAGCCGGAGAACATAGGGGGTTGTAGCCTCCTTCTAGTTGTAGCCAGAGAATTGGGGACTTGGACCTCCCCTCGGGTTGTAGCTTGAGAAACTAGGGGGCTGGAGCCTCCTTCTAGTTGCAGCTAGAAAACAAAGGAAGTTGGTGCTTCCAATGAATGTAATTCTTCAAGACATATAAGAAAAAACATTATGTGGTTTTCTCTCGATTTGGGTTTCCACATAAAACAATTGTGTACTATGTATGTGTGTGATTGTTCATTTCTTACTACTCATTATTGGATAATAATTCTACATTGATATAACATTTGAAGAAAGGATTATAATTACGCTATGACTGATTCACCCCCCCTCTCAGTAATCCAACACCTTCTTACCTTGCTGAATGTCCATTATAGATTATTTAAAACCCCTTCCCCTTATGATAATAGTTGATACCAGATTGTATGATGAAAACTAGTAAATGTAGGGTTTATGGTTTGATTTTTGACTATTTAGGGTTTGCTGATAAAAGTATCCATGCAAAAGAAGCACTATAGGAATGAAAAATATTGCAACTCGAAGATGAGAGGAGAAAATGACAACCCTAAACTAGATGAGAATTCAATTAGGAAAAAAATCGAGGTAATTGTGTAAAACAAAGAATTCACAATGTGATTTCTCATTTTGCAGTGCACAAATGGAGTTTGCAGCAAATAGATTTTAGGATAGGGTTTTATTCAAATAGGTTTGCAACATCATAGGTATGAAAGGAAAATTATTTGAAAGAGACAATCCTTCAAACCTGAGTGAAAATACATTCAAGGAGTGTTTTATCAAATGAGAAAACAAATGGTTCATAGTGCATTCAATTTGCAATGCATACAATGAATTTAGTTCGTAGCACTAATAGGAAATTGCAGCAGATGGGATCATGGATGTAATAAATGACTGCAACTGATATTTTGGTATGAAAAAAAGGAACTTGGGTTTGCATAAAAGATTAATATACAAGGACTGTATAATTTGACCGGGTAAAATAAGTTTGTAGCTCAAATGATATGAAATAGTTTGCAACGAACAAACAATTTATAAAAAATTAGGGTTTGATGGAAATCGATCTTCAGGTAGTGAAATTTGAACATTTAAGAAGGGTACTTGGTGTTAGTACTGAGAGTCACCCTCATACTGCAAGAGGGTAAGCCCAGTACCCATCAAAATAAAAGTAAAAGGATTAAAATGGGTTGAGAAGGTGGATCAGTAAGACTGTAGAGAGAGGAAAGGATAACATAAGTAACTGCAGATCAATTCGGAACCATTGGGCTATGGAGTCATAAATATTGTGAATAAGGAAGGCATTTAAACTATCTATTAGACAAAAGATTAATGTGTTGACAAGGAGAAAGAAGACAGAAAATGTCTGAGTGATGAACCATGAAAAATGGGCAAGATGAAAGTAGATCCTCTACCACCTCAGGAATCGATAGATCAAAGAGATCCTACATATAAAAAATAAGAAAAATAGAGAATATCTGACGAACCATGAAAGATGGGCATGATAGCAATAGATCCTCCATCGCCTCAAGAATCCATAAATCAGAGAGATTACATTCAGATAATAAGGAAAACAGAAGGGTCTGAGTGATGAATGATGAACATGGGAAAGATAGAAATAGATCCTCCATCGCCTTAGGAATCCATGAATCACATATACTACATTCAGACAAGAAGGAAAGCATGAAATGGCATACAAACTAAGAAGATAGTCTAATAAACATGATTCAAAGGAATATTCAATACTCTATATTTACAATCCAAGCCCGCATGAATAAAAACTGAAAAATTACAGAGCCTTGCTCCTGAAAATCACTCGGCTCTCCCTCCTATGAAGAACACCCCCTTCCATCAAAATAAAGACTAGTCTATTTATAATCATCTCTGTCCACAACTGTCAGGAGTGTGACTTGTCTATCTCGTTCAATCCTTTATGTCTGCACCTTCTTGTGTCAGACTGTGTGTGTATTCCTTTGTCAAACACAAACTCAGATCAGTATGGTCATTTCTGACCTCTATGGTACCACAGGATGACAGTCTAGTCCTCTCATCCATGTCTTATATGCCTTTTATTTATGGACTGAGTTGAGGTTTCAACTACCAGTCATTTTCCATTAACTAAATCCTCCTCAGGGTCGGGAGGAGGATCAATGTCGAGGGGGCCACCATGCATTTCTCTTGGATTAAACGCTATATAAGCATGTGATTGCGGGGCCATAAAAAGCGGTTTGGATTCATACTAATTTTGAGCCCGCAATTCACCACCTTCCACCACATATCTCTTTAATTATACCACGGTTTCGATTACGGGACCGCTCAATAATTTTAACGCTCAAGAAAGTTGTGTCCCCACAATGAAGCATGGCCATCAATCTGGTCATGATCTATGATTTGGGAAAGCCCCGCTTTTGCTGCCACACACCACTCTTGGATGGATCCTGCTTCCTACTGTGGAGATCAACGCCTCACAATTACTTCGAGAGTTCAGGCCTTTCCAATGTATATCTCTTTCAATCCTCCGAAGTGAATCTTATGAAGTGTGAGATCCATTGATGTGTGTCCTCATCCTTCAATGGCTTAGATTTACTTTGGGACTTCATCTCCTTTGTCTAGTCATTAATCCATGCGTTACATTGAAATCTGGATCGCTCGAGAGTCGTTGATCTGAATTATTCATGGGATATCTGCTGCTGAAAATCAAGCATGTTTGCTTGCTTGTGTTTCAAGCCTGAAATGAACCATTTTGAATGTTGCACTTTGTGCTCAAGCACGATATCTGTGAAGACCATGGACTTGGTCATCCTGTTATCTTTTGATAGTTATGTGTGATAAAATTTGGCTCCACAGGGGATGGCATACTCCCTGCGAGCTGCTAAGAATGCACAGTTCCAGTGCCTTAGCCTTTGGGTTGTGGAGTGGAGTTCAAAAAGCATCCTGTTGAGGACCACATGCTGATATGTAAACTATCTACTTGAAAGGAAAGAAAACACACATTCTCCAGAAGGGGCTTATTTATGTAGAAACCTACACTAACTGATTTTTAAAATAGGCTAGGTGACAACAAACTTCCACCAGAGCCACAAGTAACTTCCTAATGGAAAAAATTCTTACTCTGCCATTGATCAACAAAAGATAATAAAACTGTGGTCGAAAAATGATTACATTTTTCATATTACCCCCCAAGGTTGAAGGTATGAAAAAGATTGAGGGCTTCAATACATGGAGAAAATGAAACTCCATGTACTCCTCCACAGGGTCAAAAAATAGGTGATAAAACCTACTAGATGGGTAGCAGAAAGCCTACTTTAATATATAGTTTCTCACCTTTGGTTGAATGTTTGTGGAAAGAACAGGTCAGTGAAATGCCGGTGTAGGATGTTGATCCACTTATCCTTTGTCTGCTCCGACAACATTGGATAGATGAGGGCAAGAAATATCTTCACGTATATCAATGAATGGGTGCTTCTCCTTAACATGTTTCCCAATGTCTTCTTCTTGGGAAATAGAAAAAGAAAAAATCTCATCCATGAATGAAGAATATTCGCTTATGTACTCACTTTCCCTATCAATCTGATCTTCACCAGACTCATCACATGAGGAAGAATATATCATCTGCAGGATGTGGAGTACAAGCTTCTTACAACAACCATAAAAAAATAAGATGATCTGGGTAAATCCTCTCGTAATATGAATTAAAATCATCGTGAAAATCCTTCAACGAATGGATACTAGCAACAGGGAGAGATTGACACCATTCATGAGCTTCTTCCTGTAAATAAAATTTGAAAATCTTGATCAAGACATCATCGTGAAAGATGCCATGTTCAAACATGCACATATGAAATTTTAATAAGTGCTCATCGGGCTGGTCATGCTTGTTTCCTCTAAATCGCGTAAGATAATCATCCCATTCATTAACTAGAGGCACGGGATGTGGATAACTAGCTATGGATGAAAAATTGAATGGGGAAAAACTCTTGTCCAGGATCGCCTCCATAACCATTTGATTTGTCTCCCTTCAGTGGAGTCACCAATAGATTCTGCATAGTGGAGTCTACAATATATTTTCAAACAGTGGAGTTGCCATGGTGAAAGATAGGCAGTCAGAAGAATGTGTCCAGATTCAGTTCACCAGCTAAAACTGGATTTATTTGTTGTCATTCTCCCATGGAAGATATCTTCACTTTCTTCCTCGACAACGACGCCATTAATGTTAGCACTGAGATTCACCCTCAGACTGCAAGAGGGTAAGCCCAGTACCCATAAAAATAAAAGTAAAATGATTAAAATGAGTTGAGAAGGTGGATCAATAAGACTATAGAGAGAGGAAAGGATAACACAAGTAACTGCAGATTAGTTTAGAACCATTGGGATATGGAGTCATAAATATCATGAATAAGGAAGGGATTTAAACCACCTATCAGAAAAAATATTAATGTGTCGATAAGGAGAAAGAAGACAAAAAATGTTTGAGTGATGAACCATGAAAAATGAGCAAGATGACAGTAGATCCTCTATCGCCTCAAGAATCCATAGATTAGAGAGATCCTACATCTAGATAATAAGAAAAACAAAGAATATCTAATGAACCATGAAATATGGGCATGATAGCAATAGATCCTCCATCACCTCAGGAATCCATAAATTAGAGAGATTACATTCAAATAATAAGGAAAACATAAGGGTCTGAGTGATGAACGATGAACATGGGAAAGATAGCAACAAATCCTCCATCTCCTCAGGAATCCATGAATCACAGATACTACATTCATATAAGAAGGAAATCATGAAACAACGTACAAACCACAAAGACAATATGATAAAAATGATTCAAAGGAATCTTTAATAACATATATTTACAATCCAATCCCGCAGGCATACAAACTAAAAAATTACAGAGCCCTACTCCTGAAAGTCACTCGGATCTCCTGCTTATGAAGAACACCCCCTTCCCTCAAAATAAAGTCTTATCTATTTATAATCAGCTCAGTCCACAACTGTCAGGAGTGTGACCTGGCTATCACGTTCAATGCTTTAAGTCTGCGCCTTCTTATGTCAGAGTGTGGGTGTATTCCTTTGTCAGACACAGACTTAGATCAGTATGGGCCTTTCTGATCTTTTTGGTACCGCGTGATGACAGTCTAGTCCTCTCGACCATGGCTTATACACCTTCTATTTATGTACTGAGATGAGGTTTCAACTACCAGTCATTTTCCATTAACTGAATCCTCCTCAGCTTTGGGACAAGGCTCAATGCCTAGGGGGCCAACACGCACTGCTCTTGGATTAAATGATATATAGGAGCGTGATTGTAGGGCTGTAAAAAGTGGTTTGGATTCACACCTCTTTTGAGTCTGCATTCACCACCTTCTGCCACATAGCTTTTTAATTATACCACGGTTTCAATTGCAGGACCGCTCAATAATTTTAATGCTCGAGCAAGTTGCGTCCCTGTAATGAAGCATGGCCATCGATCTGGTCGCAATATGTGATTTGGGAAAGCCCTGCTTTTTATTCCACACACCACTCTTGGATGGAACCTTCTTCTTGCTGTGGATGTCAACGACTCACAATTAATTTGGGAGTTCAGGCTTCAGGCCTTTCCAATGTATAGCTCTTTCAATCCTCCAAAGTGATTCTTCCAAAGTGTGAGATCCATTCATGTGTGTCCTTAGCCTTCATTGTATTAGATTTACTTCAGGACTTCGGATCCTCTATCTATTCATTAATCCTTGCGCTAATTTGAAATATGGATCGCCCGAGAGCTGTTGATTTAAATTATTCATGGGATCTCCACTGCTAAAAATTGAGCCTATCTACTTGCTTGTGTTTCAAGCCCAAAATGGACCATTCTGAATGTTGCGCTTCATGCTCAAGACTGAT
Source organism: Picea abies (assembly GCA_900067695.1). Classification (NCBI taxonomy): domain Eukaryota; kingdom Viridiplantae; phylum Streptophyta; class Pinopsida; order Pinales; family Pinaceae; genus Picea; species Picea abies. Next base: position 7,313 of record CBVK0101076365.1, read on the forward strand.
CTCTGTGTATACCACAGACTTGGTCATCTTGTGATCTTTGGCATCTATATGTGATAATATTTGGCTCCACAGGGGATGGCATGCTCCCTACGAGCTGCCAAGAGTGCACAGTTCCAGTGCCTTAGCCTTTGGGTTGTGGAGTCGAGTTCAAAAAACATCCTGCTGAGGACCACATGCTGATATGTACACTATATACTTGAAAAGAAATCAAGCACACATGCTCCATAAGGAGATTATTTATTTACAAACCTACACTAACTAATTTTTACAATAGGCTAGGTGACAACAAACGTCCACCATAGCCACTCAAGTAACTTCCTAACGGAAAAATTTCTTTCTCTGTCACTGATCAACAAGAGATAATAAAACTATGGCAGCAAAATAATTACATTTTTCATACTACCCCCCAATGTCAAAGGTATGACAAATCTTGAGGGCTTCAATACATGGAGAAAATTAAACTCCATGTACTCCTCCACAAGGTCAGAAAATAGGTGATAAAACCTACTAGATGGGTAGTAGAAAGCTTGCTTTGCTTTATAGTTGCTCACCTCTAGTTGAATGTTTGTGGCAAGCACAAGTGAGTGAAAGGCCAATGTAGGCTATTGATTCACTTATCCTTTGTCTGCTCCGACAACATCGACTAGCTGAGGGAAAGAAATCTCTTCATGTATATCAATGAATGGGTGCTTCTCCTTAACATGTTGCTCAATGTCTTCTTCTCGGGATATAGAAAGAGAACAACTTTCATCCATGACTATAGAATATTCTCTTTTGTCCTTACTTTCCCTATCAATATGATGTTCACCAGACTCATCACATGAGGAAGACTCTATCATCTGCAGGATGTGGAGTACACGCTTCTTACAAAAACCATAAAAAATAAGATGAGTCGAGTAAATCCTCTCGTAATATGAATTAAAATCATTGTGAAAATCCTTCAAATAATTGATACTAGCAGTAGGGAGAGATTGACACCATTCATGAGCATCTTATCTAAAGAAAATATGAACATCTTTATCAAGATATCCTCGTGAAAGATGCCATGTTCAAGCATGCACATATGAAATTTTAATAAGTTCTCACTGGGCTGGTCATGCTTGTTTCCTCTGAATATCGAAAGATAATCATCCCATTCATTAACTAGAGGCACGAGATGTGGATAACCAGCTATGGCTGAAAAATTGAATGGGACAAAACTGTTGGCCAAGATCGCCTTTATATCCATTTGATTTTTCTTTCTTCAGTGGATTCACCAACATATTCTGCATAGTGGAGTCGCCAATAGATTTTCAAACGGTGGAGTCACCATGGTGAAAGATAGGAAGTCAGAACCATGTGTCCAGCTTTAGTTTACCATCTAAAATTGGATCTATTCATTGTTGTTCTCCCATGGAATATATCTTCACTTTCGTCCCCGTCAATGACATAATTAATGTTAGCACTGAGAGTGACCCTCAGACTGCAAGAAGGTAAGCCCAGTACCCATCAAAATCAAAGTAAAAGGATTAAAATGGGTTGAGAAGGTGGATCAATAACAATGTAGAGAGAGGAAAGGATAACATAAGTAACTGTAGATCAGTTCGGAACCATTGGACTATGGAGTCATAAATATTGTGAATAAGGAAGGCATTTAAACCACCTATCAGACAAAAGATTAATGTGTCGATAAGGATATAGAAGACATAAAATGTCTGAGTGATGAACCATGAAAAATGGGCAAGATGATAGTAGATCCTCTACCACCTCAGGAATCCATATATAAGAGATATCCTACATCCAAAAAATAAGAAAAAAAAAGAATATATGACGAACCATGAAAGATGGGCATGATAGCAGTAGATCCTCCATCGCCTTAGGAATCCATAAATCAGAGAGATTGCATTCAGATAATAAGGAAAACATAAGGGTATGAGTGATGAATGATGAACATGGGAAAGATAGAAATAAATCCTCCATCACCTTAGAAATCCATGAATCACAGATACTACATTCAAAGAAGAAGGAAAACATGAAACAACGTACAAACTAAGAAGATAGTCTGATAAAAATGATTCAAAGGAATCTTCAATAACATATATTTACAATCCAAGCTCATAGGCATACAAACTGAAAAATTATAGAGCCCTGCTCCTGAAACTCACTTGACTCTCCTGCCTATGAAGAACACCCCCTTCCCTCAAAATAAAGGATGATCTATTTATAATCAGCTCATTTCACAACTGTCAGGAGTGTGACCTGGCTATCTCGTTCAATGCTTTACATCTGTGCCTTCTTCTACCGGATTGTGTGTGTATTCCTTTGTCAGATGAAAAATCAGATCAGTATGGGCCTTTATGACCTCTGTGGTACCATGGGATGACAGTCTAGTCCTCTCGGCCATGGATTCTATGCCTTCTATTTATGGACTGAGCTGAGGTTTCATCTACCAGTCATTTTCCATTAAATGAATCCTCCTCGGGGTCGAAACAAGGCTCAATTCCTAGGCATCCACCACATGTTGATCTTGGATTAAACGCTATATAAGCACGTGATTGCAGGTCCATAAAAAGTGGTTTGGATTCACACAGATTTTGAGCCCGCTATTGATCACTGTAATTGCTTATTTAACTAAACAATCAAGTGCTACATAAATTGTCAACCCATGGAAGTTTGTTTATTTCAAAGGTAATCACACACTGTATATGCTCAATCTC
>CBVK0101076366.1:0-10008 GCA_900067695.1 Picea abies
GGTCTGCTGAGGAGCTTACACCCCCCTCCATCTAGAAACTCCACAAATGAATTTTTAAAAATTATTTGAGACCTTTCACCTTCCTTGGCATCAATCCCAAGGCCTCCCACACCTCTTTGCTTGATCCCAACACCTCCTACATTTTTCTACACCCTAGATCTAGCTTTCAAACCCTAGATGGTGCGCCTTGGCCTTGAGATCTACTCATTTGCTTGGTGGTGGACACTTGGCATAGATCCAAGAGAGGTAGGTTTGCCTCTCCAAGTATAAATAGATCTCATTTCTCACTCCCAACACACCATATCTTGAGCTATTGTTATGCTACTTGATTTTCAATTCTCTCTCTCTCTCTCCATTATTCCATTTTTCCATTCTATTCTCTTAGGGTTTTGGAGTATTTTCTCTCCAAGATCTATTTTCTTGAGTAATAATAAAGGAGAAACTTTGGAGGATAACTAGAGGAGCAATGCGTATGCTTGATCTTCTTATGCTTATGAGATAACATTGTATCAATTTATTTGGGTGATTGCAACTTTTGATCTTAGGTAAAGTGTTATCTAAGTAGATCTATTAATGCGTATGCTTATGGGTTTATCTATCTTGATGTATTAGATAGGATTGAAGTGTCGTTTTATTTACATACATCAACATATTATCTCTTGTGTGCACATCACTTAAGGAAGTTTTGCAGGTTTATACTTCAAGGGTCCCTTAAGGGGAACTCCTTTAAGGAGAAGGGTCCCTTGAGGCACTCATACACTCCACTTCTCTAACCCTTTACTCTTCATCTATATTGCTTTTCATACACATTCATTTTCAGCTAGCATAACATATTTAGATAGGTCATTTATATACAATATACTCTCTTGTTCTTGTGGAAAGGTCTCGCCCTAAAAAAGCAAGGGTTTTCCATCATTTTTCTTGGTTGTGTAGCTTTCTAGCAAGCATAGCTTGCTGGTTTTGCAGGTTTCAGATCTGATTGAGAGGACTATTGGCTTCCCAAAGGACATCCACACCACACTAAGAGGCCCTCCAAGGGGTTTGGTAGCTATCTCTCAACCCTACCTTGCAAATTTTCATCATTTTGGTACGTTTTGGCTTCTTTTGCTTGCTTGTATTGGCTTACACTCTTAGAGGAAGAAGTGGTATGACCTTCCTCTTTGTGTGAGCTTGTTGGGTAGCATAGATCTAGCTAGGGTTTCATTTTTAGCATTTTCTTGTTCCCTTTTTAGCTAAGACGTGAGGTTTAGAAGGTGAGGGGCACCTTCTCAACCTAGGACATGGGGTAGAGTAGTCTCTTGGTTGCTTGCTTGTTTGATAGTTTACTTTCTTAGTTTCTCTCTCTTTATCTTTTACTTGTTTGCCCTAATCTCTAAATCTTAAAAGAACTTAACCTAACTAAGCAAAACCTAATTAATTGCCTACCTAGTTGGGAGAGGAATACCCCAATAGGTAAGGTTAAGTGGTTGATGATGTGATTGATGATCTATGGATTAATGCTATCATTGTTTTAGATTTAGATCAAACACATAATCATTGTCTTAAGCCTATTGGGAGGCATAATAAGTAACCTAACTAGATCTTTATTTGCTTAGTTGTTTTTCAAGATTTCTTCTTCATACACATGTTTCAAATCTTAAATACTTAAATATCTAAGTGCTTGAATAAGTGAATGGTTTAGCTTTCTATTGCTTATATCTATTCGAAGCCACGTGCTTAGGCTTGAATGTTGCTAAATGGTTAAGTAGGCAAACAGACATTAAATTTTCTTTCCATCTCTTAAAGGCAAGTTGTCCTTGCCATTGTGATCTTTCTTTAATAGCAAGCTTATATGTGCATGTGATAACTTAAATTTTTTTCAGCCATCTTCATTTTCTTTACATGTGTTTATACTCTTAATTGCATAAGCTTGAAGCAACACACTTAAAAGCTCATAATAGTTTTGGCCATATCACTAAATCACACTTTAAAAGTGTCTTAAAATCTTCAAAACACTCTAATAACCACCTAAAAGTCTACCTAATCCATATATATACTTAATAGACTATTTAGGGTACCTTAGACCACCATCTTCACCATCTAAAATTGGGCTTGAGGAAAACAACGGAGGGTGTAGGCAGGGGACTGTCTCGCGACGCACATGATGTGTCCTCTCCAGGAAGTACTCTTGTTTTGGGTTGACCTGTGAAGCTAGGGTAGCAACACTTATTAAGCATCTGGCAGCTATTTGGCAACAGGAGGAGGAGGCTTTGGTAAAAGCTTTAATAAAATTTGATAAATCTTAAGAAAGCCTAATAACTAAACCCTGGACCAAACTTATTAAACACTTGGTGGGTTGAGTAATCAAGAGTGTGGGCTAATCTTCAATAATCTTAATAATATTTGTGCTTAAATCTTCTAAATATTCTTGAATATGTTGATGATATTGATATATTGATGATGATCTCATAATTCTGATGAATTGTTGTGTTGAGGTTTTAATCTTTGGTATCCTGCACACATAAAGAAAGACGTGGTTAGCTTGCTCTTGTATCATTGTATCTTAGCAATTTTTTGTGAATAAGTGCATCTAATATTCTTTGATTCAATTTATTTTTTTGTAATCTTGTAAGTAACTTGTAACCTACTTGTAATGAATAACCCCTTAACATAGTTGACCCCTTGCCCAATCTTTAGGCACTAGTCTTAGTTGACCTAGGGAAAAGGCTTGCTTTACATGCTAACCCTTGCATCTTGCATTGTTGTCTTAGCATCTTAGGATTAGAATCCCCCCAAACCTTGTAAATAATTAAAACTAACTCCTAGAACTTAACTTTAACACATCTAGTAACTAAGGTCTACCCCCTTTGGCTTCCCTAGGAGTAAGCCTAGATGGAAGAGGTTCCGATCAAAGTGACAGCATAGGCTGTGAATCTAGGCATTGTGCCTCCAAGGACACACTAAGTGAGCCGGACTTAGCTCATGTTTGAAAGTGTGTATAAGGACGACAACAGGTCCCATATCAAGTCATGAACTGCTAGCCCCTGGGAAGCATACTCCTGAAATATACCAACTCCGTGAGTCTCCTGCACATGACACATGACCTCATCCCGGAATGAGTCCATCCTCCAAGCTACTATCAAGATCAACATGGCCTCCCTCAAGTGCACCTGCTGATGCCAGAATGAGGTACTGCAAAACCTCCGTGAGACACCCTCAAGCAATGTGCTCCCATCAATACTGAAGCACAATGGAAAGTCATAACAACTTCCCCCTGCAAAGGTCCACTCGCCTTTGTCAGTCAATGAAATGCTCAATCCTGCAATCCCTGGGTCCCATGCTAACCTCTGTCTAAGATCACCATGCTGGCTTTGTACTACTCTGACCATGACTGTCTGCTCCCTGCATACAAACTGGACCCTCCTCTCTTGGATCCTCAAGTTGAAATACTTGTGACCATTGGACTTGCTATCCAGAAACTGTATCTGTAAAGACATCTTTGTAGAAGAAGTACCTATCCAACCATCTCCATGTCCGATCATGATGATCAAGAGTGAAAAGTTGCCTCGCTCCATCGGACAAATCCCTGCAGGCCCACTCCAAATCAACCCATGGTGGCATATATGGCTCTCTGGCACAACCTGGGTCATCACATAGTGAAACATCCAACTAACCAAGTGAACTCTCGGATCCCGTGGAAAACTTGGAAGTTTATCACTTCCAATCTCCTTTAACGGCTATTGTGTGAGATTGATCACTGTCATAATCCCACGATACTCATCTGCTATCATCTGGCCTATGATGCTCACCATCACGTGCCAAGTCCCAACTGGCTGCCTCTGACGAATCACCTCTATCCGGTTAGATGTTGTAAAAACACTCATGTCAAGTGGTCTTGGCCTAGCCACTCCCCATGTCCTTAGCCACTGTCTATCTCTCCTCATGCTGTCGTCCATGGTAAAAGTGTTGGGAAAGGATAACAAAGACATCTATAGCTGACCATAGGACTGAAAAATACCACCTTCCTTAGTCAATCCCAAGGATTCGACCAAAAGCACGTCTATTGGTACCCATGATAATTGCTCGCCTGTAGTCATCAATAAACCCCAATCATCAGGTACAACTGGAAGTAACTCCTCCAACTGCTGGTAAAACTATCTCCATCTCTCATCCCTCATGCCACTGCTGAAATGGTGAAGGTGAGGTATCATAACTATGTGCTTCTGCAAAGGAGTGAAATCTGCATGCTCCCCTAAGTATGTCTCCTCCCTGTAATCCAATACATCCATCTGAATCTGACTGCATATCTCTGCATGTCTCTGTGAACTATCACTCCTCACTGCATGCCCTTGCATACTCACGTCATCTCCTATAGACTCATGCTGCATCATAGATCCTAGGCGTACTGTTGGATCAACCTCTACATGGAGGTTAACCGCTCTCGGAACATCAATGGAAGTGTCCTCCATCAACTGGTGATCCTCTGCTGGATCACCAACATCCTCTAGCAATGTGACTGAATGATATATCTGAGTGTCCACTAAGACAAATGAAGTGGAACTTTGACGAATCTCCTCAAGAAGCTCCTCTAATCTGGACACTGATTCTTGAAGGGCTGTCTATGTGCCCCTCAAGAATTCTTGAGTGCTCTCCAACTCCTGAGTAAGTCTGTCCATCTCCAACTCCTGCTCCCTCAGAGCCTCATGATACATCTCACCACTCCTCAATAGGTAATCCGTGTCAGTCAATAACTGTTGTTAGTCGGTCCTCATTATCGATACTCTCTCCCTGAGAGTATGAAAGTCCTCCATGGCAAATCCTGCATCTGAACTACCATGTGCCACTGATGCTCTCCAACAGTAATCTACCATTAATGCATGCATGTCATCAATACGTCTAGTGGCTGCCATGATCATAGCCTCACTAACTCTCAACTGTGTTGCTAAGTGGTGTGACTCCTGACCACAATCATGCTGAGGTGCCACCTCATACCCCTCACTGCCAGGGTCAGTCGTACTAATGTCAACTCTGGAATCCCCAAAAACATTGTCTGCATAAGATAATGTGATGAATTTCCCACTGTCTGTTGTGCTACTGGGGCCTCCTATATGCGACTGTGTATCATCATCAACTGCTAGCTCCCTCTGCATCACATTGTATCCTGTATGAGTAGCCGTATCCTCCTGTGCACTCACCTTGCTACTATCATCTACACCCGGATCCCATATAGATGTGTCCAGACATGTGCTATGGTCGTCTTGACTACTAAAGAGTGAATCCTCATCAATGCAGGCCGATCCTGGAAGGAAGTGCTCCATCAACCTGTCAGCGTCCACAACCTGCTCAACTAATGGAGTCTCCAAAAACTGTGACTCAATCTCCTCATGCCGATCTGTATGTGTAAGGTCAACTATCTGTACATCTTGTATTTCCTCCTGGATCAGTGGATCTACATGTCTATGGTGTGCATCCCTCACACAAGGCTCCTCAATCATATCTAACATGCCACTGACCTCCTCATGTGACGTGGTTATCAGGGGTGTCTGAAAGGATGACATATGTGTCACGACCATCATAGGAAGCTCATCATATCTAGGTGCTAACACGTGTGAATCCTCACTAGTGTCACCACTCTGCTGAGGTGTAATGTCATCAACAATATGTGATATGACTGTTGAAGCATAAGTTCTATCATCCTGTCCATCCCACTACTCCTCCAATGTAAAAGGGTCACTATCCTCCTCAAGCGTGCAAGAATCACTAGCCTCTGTGGTAGAGTCACTATCACTAGCCTCTGTGCAAGAGTCACTGTCATCATCAGATTGCTCCGAATCAACATCTATCTCTCCATCCTCACACACCTCATCATCATTGTCATAGTGTGCCTCAATAATGTGCTTTTGATCCTTACCCCTACACCTATGATCTGGTTCCCAAGGCACCTTGCAACTATAGCAAAGTTGCGTGCTCCTAATGGGTGTGGGGTTACTCTGTTCTTCCAACCATCTAGCTGTTACTGCTCTCTTTTCCCTTGCTATGATGATCCCATATAAAACATCATCTTCACTCCAACTGAGATTTCTTAAGGATGCATACTGTGGGAATGTTATTAGGGCCCTAGTTTCCTTGCTAAGGGTGTTATATTTTATCTCCAAGCACGTTATCTCAAAGGATATCTCATCCATTTCTCCTTGTGTAAGACCCCTCATGCTGGCAGGAGTCTAGGTTTTGTATGTATGTGCTAATTTCCACTGGCTAGCAGGAATCTAATCTTTGATACCACTATAATGTTCCCACGCCATTATGCCAGGAACATCATGGTTTTGGGTGTCTTTTTTAACTTTTATTGGTTGTGGTATTTTGTCAAACACATTGCTTACAGTTACGCTTAGGGTTTTAATGATGGTTATATTTGTGTTTGCAGCAATAAATAAGAAGATACAATCATGGAACATACCTCAACCATATGCAAGATCAACAATATGATAGACAAGCCAAAACATCTCAGATCTGATTTTATTCATGAATAGAAGAACCTACTACAATGAAGATGCCGATCTGGAAACTCGAGATGGATCCAATAATATAATAGGAGCTGCTACAAAATGCTCCAATAGAAGACCACAAGCCTCCCAAAGGCTGGATGACAGTGAAGACCAATACAAGAAGGAGATCTGAGCCGTATGAAGTACCAACCCTCAAGCTGGAAGGTGCCACGCCTTGCTGGAGGACTGAAACCCTCAATAATTCAGCCCAACTGAAAAAAGCCTCCAAATGAGCCCAAACTCAGCCAAATGATAGATTGGGGTGATAGGATCCCCCTCCTGAAATCTCAGGCCTAACTGATCTGGATAACTCCTCCAAATGTTGAACCCTCAATGAAGTTGCGTCCTCCTGAAAACTGCCAAACCCTACAATTTAGGCCCTGATGAAGGAGGCCTCCAAATGCCCTGAAACTCGCTAGAAAGGTAGATTGAGACACTGCAAGTCACTGGGTGAAGTCTCAGGATCAGATCTGAAGTATAACCCCTTCAAACTAAGTAGATCTAAATCTCAAAAATGCCCTCCTTCTCTCCAATTCGTCCAATGCATCCAATAAATCAAATGACACATGAAACTCCTCTGGAATGCACTAGATCTAGTGGCCAAGCCCTTGCAATGAAAACTCAGGTGCTAGAATCTGTCAAAGCCCTTCCAATCCCTTTGAATGAACTTCCCTCAAAGAATGGTGCACCCCCCCTTGCTGGAAACCCCCAATGGTGCACCCTCCTTCTCTTCCTGTGCCTGTGGGTAGTGTAGAACCCTTCTGCACTGAGTAGATATGAACTAGAATGGTGTGGGAGCATATTGCATCTCCGAGACCAAGCTTGGGACGATCTAGGTGGAATCTTTCACCACCGAATCATCCTCTAGGATTTGTTAAGTCAAAGCCCTCAAAACCCCCAAGAGATGGGCCCTCTAGCCAGAAGCCAGATATCCAAAAGATAGACATACATGAATGAATGAATATAGTCCCTTGCCTTTCTTTTATACTTCTTTGCTTACCTTGTCCCTCCAAAGTGACTTTCATTTTATTAATATTTAATTAATTAATTAAATCACTTTAATTAAGTAATTAACCTTTTTACCTCTGAAAAGCGCCTTATCTCTCCTTGTGGCTTCCATGGCCACTAAAAGTCACTTCTCACTATCCGATCTTGTAGTGTTGCTCCTCCCAATTCCAATGAGCTATTACACTGAGAGGTTCCACCAAGTAATGTGCCCAAAATGACCTCTTTAGTGAATTTAATTAACTTATAGCCCAAAATAGTCAAAATCATGGAAATCGTCGGAATGCAACGGAACCAAAGCCAACTTGTGTGGGATCGATCATATATGAAATGGGATGAGCAATGCAAGCCGGACCCCAAAATGCCTCTCAATAATCCCTGTACTCGCTATAACATCCATTTGGCTACTCTGGTCATCATAAACCTCTGCAATGTAATGATGTCCCAAAGTGAGGACATTACAGGGAAACACCTTTTCACACACCCAAGCACTAAGTTAGAACCTTAGGTGGGCGAACTTAGGGTTTAAGCTAGGTTTTCGCTTTAATTTTTGAGTTTGGGTAAGATACTCACCAAGGGGGGCACACTTTTCTTAGGGAGAGGGTCATCCTGAGGTTGTGGCTAAACAAGGGAGGTTGATTTAAGTTAGAAAATTACTTTTCTAACTTAGGAAATAGTTTAGGAAACATCTCCCACTACTTCTCATGATGTTTTTCTCATTTTACAAATTTTGGCATTTTTATTTAGCCAAATTACAACAATTAAATGCTAACTCAAGATTGACTTAGACTCCTCATGGACAATGACCTAGAAAAACTTGTCCAATTGAGCTGAAACTTGGTCCAAGTGTGTAGGGGGTCTCATTCCATTTCTTTTGAGTACTCACACCCCTATCAAAATCCTCTAGGACCAAATTTTTACATTTTTACATCAAATTTAATTAAAATTACCATTAACTAGGTAATTTAAAAAAATTAAAAAAAAACTAATTAGACTCAACGGAATTCTCCAAGACTCTAGGAGATGTCTAGCATGGTCATTTAAAATATTCCTAGACCCTAGTGACCCATTGGGCTCGATCATTAGAACGTCTTTCATCACTTTGGAGGATTATTGTGAGTGAAAAACTCTAGGGTAATTAAAATGACTGGTTAGGCCATATTAATTACCTGAGGATAAAAAACACTCGATGAAAGGACTTCCCTAATGATAAAGTTCTAGGCAACCAACCTAAAATATTACTCATGCTGATTCATTACATTATTATCCCATGCAGGGGAGCGGACTGTTATCCCCTTTTTCTAGGGATAAGTAGGAGATCATGTCTCGAGGCCCATAGGTCCTAGATATGGAGTACCGAGAGCAGGATTGACCTGAGCATGGCCCTGGAGGTCCCATCCTTCCTCTTCTTCGCCATACTTGTCCTGTTAGCAGCAGCAGCTTCCATCACCATCGGCTTGGACTTGCATCAGAAAAGACTCTTGCTCCATGAGGTAATTGGTCCAAGGTATCATCGTATGTGTCATGTTTGATCGTTATAACTTTCTTATATATGCATCAGGTTCCCTACATTTCTGACAACTACTTGGATCTTACACTAATCCACTAGACCATTGTTTGGGGGACTAACAGGGTGGCCTAGCAAGCTTGTATCCATGGGTTTTGGTTAGCCACCAGGGGGGATTTGAAGAGCCATCATCCGCTCCCACCATACTATCACTTTACATCTTATCTCCCATACATCCATCCCATTCCCCTAGTCCGGGCATTAGGATGACCTACTTGAGGGGTTACACTTCGTCCTGTGGGAAGAAGGGGCTAAAGGCCCAGGAGGTAAAAGCAGCTGGTAAAAGATAAAAGCCATAGGAAATAAACCTAGAGATGCTTCGCCCAGGGATCCCCGAGAAGGCAATAAAAGGCCTCTCGATAAGAAACAAAAGGGACCCTAAGAAAAATAATAAAACAAGACCTAACCAAGAGGATGAGAGGTCTCATCACGAGCCGGCCCATTATGTTCATAGGTATCTAGCAGTATGACATTGCCATTATCTGGTCACCACGCCAGGGCATTGACCTTTGGTTGCATGGCCAAAGGAAAGGGGGTCTCATCACGAGCCAGCATTATCATTTCTGCGAAAATACCAGTGGGTAACACTGTCAGCTCTGGTCACCACGCCAAGGCAGTGTCCTTTGGTTAGACCTTGAAGTAAAAAGAAAGAAAAAGAAATAAATAAAGAATAAAGGCAAATAAAGGGGCTTGGAAAGAATGCATCCATGACGGGTACAACTCACCTCCTACAAAGGCACCCACGGACAATACCTAGCCCTGGTCTTCACTATGACTGGATATCCTTAGACCATATCACTTCATATACATGGCTTGAATGATCTTCTGTGGAAACTTTCCTTTTCTTATGGGTATCAGCCCAATAGGTTGATCTGTCTATTTCTTCAACTTTGTATAGTAGATCAGTGTAAT
>CBVK0101076367.1:0-10008 GCA_900067695.1 Picea abies
CTTTAGGCACAGTGCAAGGTTCTCGCAGGTGCCTTTGGGGCCACCTGCAAGAATGATGCATTCTCACAGGTCCCGTGTGGCTGGCCTACAAGAATGGTTGAGCGCAATTTTAACCCCTAAAACAAACTCAAAAACATGATTTTTACCAATGAAAATGAAAAATTGAACCAAGAAAAGATAGAGGACAAGGAGCTTACCTCACTATCGGAGACCATTCGTCGAATGGTTGCTCGTACCTCCCACAATCGAGTGTCGAAATTCAAGGGCAAAAGAGGGGTTTTGGACTAAAATATTGGTAAAGTTACAATGACTATGGTAAAAAGAAATTTTACCCCCTTATATTTACTTTTACCATTTGTTATTAGTTTTTATAATTGTTTTATTTATTAAAACCTAATGCCTAATACCCTTGTGAGTGTGACTTTTGCAGACATGATGACTTCGATGTTCATACACAGGGATATGGATATTTTTTCTCTTTTTCATCGCGTGTTTTGATTATTTTTTATGGTTTTTGCACAAAACCTCGAGCTTGGTCTTTGTCTGTTCTCACACTCGAAAATACATGAGAACGCGATTGAGCACACTTTTATCACCTTTTTGGGCTCAACAAGGTAATACGAAAAAGGAACCCCCCTGGATTTCTCTTTAATCTCTTTTCAAACTCTCTAAACATGAAAAGATCGCTGAGCGACCTTGCTATTTTCATGCTCGTTAAAGTATTTGAAGAAAGTGTCTATTGGGAAATAATTTATCTCTTTTTCAGTCTCATCAGACTATTTTACAAAAAAGGAACTGAGAGAGTTCTCTTTTAAGTGTTTTTCCAGACTCTATAATCATGAAAAACCTTCGAGTTTTCTATCTTTGGACTCGTTAAACAAACATCGACAGACTTGCAATGGGACCGAACCACTCCTTCCTAGGGTTCGTTAAACATACTCCAAAGGACTCATCCGAAGGATGAGCTTACATCAAAGAGCATATGTTATCCTCCTCAAGCTTGCGTAAAAACAAAGAGGTACTCGCCAGAAATGGTGGGGGAAAATTTGGGAAAGGGATGTGTTTTCGTATTCATATTATTGGCAGTAAGTGTTGCTCTTAAACATGACACCCCCTTAGTCGTTATTTGAAGCCGGTTTGGGAAATCCATTTGTCTCTCATTCGATTTTCTATAAGGTCATATCCTGAGTCATCTCTGAGTCAATGCTACCAAATCATTGGTCGTGTCATTCATATGTTCAAGAGAAGTTCATCTGAAACCTCTATTGAGTCGTCCATCTGCAGTTGTCCATTCTCTTCGTGTCGGCCTCCCCTGTGTCTAGTTCAACTTACATCATACTATGTTTCGCCTTCAAAATATGTTACTCATTTTGTGTCATTGATGGGGGATACATCAAGGCCCTCCTATGACGAGTTTTGTTCTGTCGATTCCAGCTCATTATCTGGAAACAAGACTTACAAATTATGTGGTACCTTGGAACTTGCACGCCTCAATGGCAGGTTTCCTTGCTTTCGACAGTGGGTTTTCATCATTGACCCCTGATCGGAAGATTCCGTCCGATGATCGACCTCAACTCATTTATTCACATCTGGTGGATTGTACTAGTGTATGACATTAATGGTGATTTCCCTCACACTTGTTAACAATTTTATCAATGACTGGTAATCAAGTGATTTCTATCATGTTCGACTTCGACACATGTAATCACATGGTTAGATTCGTACTTTCAGGTGACAGGATTGAAGACCCTAGGTCCCATCTCTTTGGTCCAGGTTGCGATGGAATGTGTATAATCTACTGACACATAGATCCACTTTGTATGCCTCGTGGCTATGTCGTCTCAATTTGAATTTTCTTGCATGGATCCACAGTGTATTCTTGGTGGCTATGTGATATTTTGACGACATGGATCCATGGTGTATGATTGGTGGCCATGACCTATGTTTATTATGTCATCTGTATGTGATCTGAGTATGGGAATGCCTATGTCAGAACTAGTATGATATTCTACAGATGCTTGATTGTTCGCCGGTTTCCGATTAGCTGCGCTCTTGGTTTCTGACACACACACGCAGTTTACAAAGTATTTCGGTTGTCACTGATTCTGGCCTCATACTTTGGGGGGCATTCTGTTACCCATGATTTTGGTCATCTTGATGGTGTATTGATGATGGTGTACTCAGTTTCCCAACAAGAACTTTCTCCTAAGAAAAGTGACATTCATCTCTTTCCAGAAAACATATTTTTGAAGAGAGTTCGTAGGCTGCTTATAGCCTAGGGTGCGAGAATGACCCATTCTCGCACTGTGCTCTATACCTAGGGTGCGAACTTCTCGCATTGTGCTCTATACCTAGGGTGCGAACTTGTTCTCAAGATTGAAAAAAGGAAGAAGTCTCGAGGGTTCTAGAAGGGAATCTTCTAGAGAATGGGTTGGCATTCGAATGGTTATCATTTTACTGGTTTCCCTGATTTGGTGGGATCATTCTCATCCATGTAACCATCTCATCCTCTCCTATATATTGATAGGATTCTCATGGAAAAGGTTAAGCAAGATTAATTGGAGAATTGGTGAAGGAATTGTGTGAAGAACCCAGCTTGAACAGGAGCTTGGAGACTCTAGCAAGTCTATCAAGAGGAATTGGATCTTCTTCATGCAAGGATCGAGCAAGTGTGTGTGTTGGAACCAAGAGTCACCGAAAGGAAGCTTGCGACATCAAGGAGATCAGGTTGTATCTTCTACTTTCGATTAATATGATACAACGACATGTCCTTTTCCCATAAAGTCATTCTTACTTTATTGTGTAATTCCTTGATCATACACATAAGTTGACAATTGAATATATTTTTCTATCTTCACTTTGGTTGGTTTGTGTTGTCTTGGTCTTGACCTCATGGGAGCACCGAAGCGAAGCGGGAGCAACAAAGACCCTAGGAAGTGATACAAAGGTATGTCACTTATTCCTCTTTACTAGCTAATTCAATCGTCATAACTTAGGGAAAGAGTCATGTCCTGTCTTGTTTTGTTCTAGATCCAGGTGGATCTAGGGAGATATGTTAGTGTCTGCACCTACCGATTAGTCCAATAACACCTTCCTTCCTCGAGGAAGACTGTCTTGAGGAGGGATGTCATAGTTGAGGAGGATGGAGCCTTTAGGAATTATAGAGGGACAGATTAGTATTCACCTCAGATTCAGGTAAGTCCATAGCAGACTACAGTGACACAAAGTTCGGGGCCACCAATTTTGGAGATGACAGGTTCATAGGTGACAAGGCCATAGGATTCAGGTTCACAGGCTACTGGTCCACAGGTTTCAGGATTGAGTACTCCAGAGTCTACTTCAGAATCATTATCTTCAGGAGATGGGGTTGATCAAGGAGAGTCCCCTCCACGAGACACTACTTCAGAGAGGAGGAAGCCCAAGTGGCTTCAGGACACTTTGAGGGAGGCACAGGGTTCGGTGGGGAATCCCAAACAGGCAGTGAGGGAGAGTAAACCTCTCGAGAGGTTTTGCAGCTACATCGTGATGGTGAGAAGTATTCGGGAGTCTGAGCCTTCCACTTTTGAGGAGACTACTGGTAGACAGGTGTGGAGAGATGCCATGATGGAAGAGTACAATTCCATCATGAAGAACGATGTCTAGGAAGTTGTTATTAGAACTGAGGGGAAGTCAATGGTGACTTCCAGGTGGCTCTATAAACTAAAGCATGTTGCAGATGGAAGAATTGAGAAGTGAAAATATCCCTTTGTGGCTCGGGGGTTTTCACATATTGAGGGAATTGAGTATGATGAGACCTTTGCGACGGTTTCTAGATATACTTCGATCAGGGCAGTGATCTCCATTGCAGTAGAGATGCGTTGGAAGATCCACCAGATGGATGTGAAGACTGCATTTATGAATGTTCTTATACAGGAGGAGGTATATATTGAGCATCCATTGGGCTTTGAGGTGCATTAGAGAGAGTCTCATGTGTGTAGACTAAATAAGGCATTGTATGGGCTAAAACAAGCTCCCAGAGCTTGGTATTTGAAGATAGATGCCTATTTGCAGTAGTTGGGTTTTGAGAAGACTGAGGTGGATCCCAACCTATACTACATTTTGGTTGGAGAGGATCCTCTCATTCTTATGCTATATGTGGATGATATATTCATTATAGGGGCAAAGAGACTCATCAACATCTGCAAGGAGGGCCTTTCTTTAGAGTTCAAGATGACTGATATCGGACTGATGCATTACTTTTTGCGATTGGAGGTTTGGCAGGAGCCTGGACACATCTTCTTGGGACAGGGGAAGTATGTGTGCGACATTCTGAGCAGATTTTAGATGGAGGATTGTAGGCCCATGACCACTCCCATGATTACCAACTGGAAGAAGCTTCAAGCTTCTGAGTCACAGTTGGTGGATTCCACTTTGTATCATTAGTTGATCAGGTCATTGATGTATTTGCTCAATACCAGGCCAAATATTTGTTTTGTTGTCAATACTCTCAATCAGTTCATGGTGGATCCTAGGAGAGTGCACTCGGTGGCAGAAAAACATGTGCTCAGGTATATTTTTGGTACGGTATATTATGGTCTGGAGTATCATAGAGGAGATGGAGTTCATTTGGTTGGTTATACAGATTCAGATTGGGCAGGATGTGCCAGTGATAGGAAGAGTACTTCAGGATGTTGTTTTGGATTGGGCTCAGTAGTTGTGTCATGGTTCAGTTGGAAGAAAAAGTTAGTGGCTTTGAGTTATGCAGAGGCTGAGTAAATGGTAGCCAGTCAGGCCAGTTGTGAGGCCCTTTGGCTTCGCAAGTTGCTGGTGGGATTGTTTGGTGTGTAGTTGAGGCCTACCATGATTTACTGTGATAATCATAGTTGCATCAAACTCTCGGAGAATCCATTCTTTCATGATAGGTCTAAGCATATCAAGATTCGTTATCACTTCATCTGTGATTATGTTCAGAGAGGAGATGTGGAGATATAGTACATATCTACAGAGGAGCAGGTTCTAGACATACTCACCAAAGCATTGAGCAGAGGAAAGTTTTTATTTTTCATGGAAAATCTTGGAGTGGTGAGTAACACTTTCCTCGGTAAGAGGGAGTGTTAAAATTTTAATTAAAAAGTAACTAGGCAAGTGTTTCTTATCCCTAGGTGCCTAAGGGGTGAGAAAGTGACTAATGTGGGCCCTAGTCATTTAATTTGTGAGATGCAAATTAAAAGGTGATTTTATGACTTTAGTGAGGGTGAGTGAAGAGACACTCAATCGCAACCACTCATCTAATACAATCTCAATCGTTGGATTAAGAAACTCCTCACCTACCAAGCATGAGGTCGATTAGGGTATGGGGGCGCACCATTGAGATGGTTGTTCATTCATTTTTGAGAGAGAGCAAGAGCATTTTCGAGCAGGAGGAGAGAGGCCATTTCTGAGAGCTAGGGCACGCATTCCAAATCAGAATACTATCACAGAAATCAAGGCAGCAAGGATAGCAAGTACAGGAGGTCATACACTATGGATTTCGGGGTCTGTACAGTCTCTTGTGGGCACAGAAATCGAGAAAGGGGAGCAACATTTATTAATGGCCATATAGTATAGATTTTATCAGTTCATATGGTTCAATTTTGGCACAAATTTTTAGGAGGTAACAACAACTATACATAGTCTGTACAGTACGGATTTACACAGTTTGTACAGCCTCTTCATTTCACAGAAATTGAGGTGTGTTGTTGTGTGTAATTTCTGGAAAGTTTGGCATAGTTTTCTAGGAGGTCGTACAACCATTAATACACCCAAAAATTTGCTTCTACTGTTGGCACGAATTTCAAGGTGACCGTACAACCATTTGGAGGCACATAAATCGAGGAGCAAACCTGTAATTTATTGCAGAAAATTTTGGAAAGAGTTTTGAGGAATTTGGCTCATTTTCATGTGTGAAGGCTTGGCACAGTTATCGAGATAAGTTTGTCATTTAAATTTATGAATATGAACATGTTGTAACAGAATATCTCTAAAGCTCCTAAATAATAAAAATCTCCCTCTCTCACTAGTTTTCCCCTTGTGGTTTTTTCCAAGGTCGTTGTTAGACCAAAAATCTTTGTGTCAATATTTTCTGAGTTTTATGTGTTGCTGATATTTTATTTCTGCATTATAAATGATGTTCAGAATCCTCATGTTTCAGTTCTGAAAATTATTTTCTGCTGATTTTTATTTGTTGTTATAAAACTGGGTTTGGGCATTAAACATTGGTTGAAAAATCAGCGAGACTGAAACTGGGTTGGGGTCTGAAGTTTTACACATGACACATGTCTCTCGTTGATAGGGCCACATGTCATCTATGTTCTTTGTCGTGTGTCATTCCCTGGTGTGTGGTTTCATAAAATAATGGCTAATGGGACCCTGGGAATCCGAGATTTTGGAACTACGAGAGAATTAGGGTGTTAGGGCTTATGCTCCCAAAAGGGTCAAAGGTCAGAGCTACGTGGAAGGAACTTGGGAGTTCGGAGTTTTGGGACTCCGGAGGTTTGGGGTGGTGTTGTAGGATAAGTCAAAAGATTCAAAGTTCGGAGCCATGTGGCGTAATTTTGGGGCTTCGTGGCTTCAGAGGATATGCACGTAGAAATAAAAAGGGGCGTTCAACGTCGAACGTCGAATTTCGGTAAGCTTGTATGTTAAATGAGGATGAAGATTCATCGGTGGATTTAACTATGCATGGATTTCCACCATAGAGGTAGGAGTTCTAGGGAGCTTTGGGACTTCAGGGAACCTTGGGATAGTATGAATGAGATGAACCCATGTGGGCACCATGTGGCCTTTAACCAATGATGCTCGCATAATTTCGAAAGGGAATAACTTCCAACCACAAGCTCAGATTTGAGCTCAGATTTGGTGGTTGGAAAGATCTTGATGAGAAAATGGTGATGGAGATATCAAGAAGAGGATTCGAGATGATGGAGGAAAGAAAAAATTTTGATGTCCCATCCCTTAAAAGGGTACTTAATGGGTTGGGTGTGTTACAATTCCTAGTTGTATTCCTCTATGTAGTTTGTTTTTCCCAAAGTGCCTCCAAAAACCAATCTACCCAATCTCAATGGTGCAACTGAACTGTTTTGGTTAAGATGGCTTCGATAAATTTTGTTTTCGATTCCACATTCCTATTGGCCTATGGATGGTATGTGGAATGGTTATGATGCTTGATATTGTATTTCTCTATGATGGTTTGAACAAGTTTTGATGTGAATTGAGTGCCTTGATCGATAACAATCTCTCTTGGGACACCAAAACAAGTAAATATATCCTCAAATAAAAAATCTACAACATATTGTTCAATAACATGCAAAATAGGTTTAGCTTCTACATATTTAGTGACATAGTCATTACATACCAGAATATACCTATTTTTCCTTGTCATTGGAGTGATAGGTCTAGAGCCCATTTTTCAAAGTATCTTCATAGAAATTTTGTCGAGTTGTTTCTGCCATAAGTTGACGAGAGCATTCTTTTAATCCAGATAATATTTGAAATAAGTGCTTGAGAGAGATAATTTAATCTTCCACAAATCGTGCTTTAATGCGGTTTAATGAGAAATCTCCTCGAGCCCTTCGCTTATAAATGACAATCTTTACGGAACCTACATGATGATTTAATAGCATTAAACCATACTAAATGCATATTGGGAAAAGAGTGAAGGTGGTGGGGATGGACAAGAGCAATTAGGATTTGGGAATTTTGTGAACCCGCCAACCCAGGAACCCGCGGTTGCGAAAGGTTGAAAATTGGCTAAGTGTTGTAATGTTGTCGGTCGAAATCAATATAGGAGAGATGAGATACTTAGGAGCTCGGGGAGTTTGATGGTCAAATTGTAGATCGCGGATCTCTTAGGTGCAAAATGTATATCGCAGAACATAGGATATGAAACCTTGAACTCGCGAACCCGCGACTACAGAAATGACCAAGTATAGGATAATGTGGCAGTCAGTCGGACTCAGGATATGGGAGTATGGATGGAGATGAGGATCCCCGAGTCTTCCAACCCGCGAACCCATCATTTTCAAAAAAAAAACTAAGTATAGCAACTAGAAAGGGAGAATAGAAGGGAGAAAAGAAAAGGGGAATTTGGGTAAGTATAGAAGAGGGAAAATAAATGGACAAAATAAATTGGGAAAATAGAAAATGGGAGAGAAATTTCGGAAGTGGGAATTTATATCAACAGTTACAAAGTAACTGAGGCCATAGATCTATGGATCTACGTGGACGCATCTTGACCATGAGATCTAAGGGGCATTGGAAGGCTATCAGTTCATACTGATGTGGCACGTTGATGTCACCCAGGGTGACATGGACCCACGTTCGTTGTGCCACGTGTCACCTTGATTCGTTCTTTTCGCAGACCCTATGTGCCCACTAGAACATGATGTTAAACTTTTAATTAAAAGGTACCTAGGCAAGTGTTTCTCATCCCTAGGCACCTAAGGGGTGAGAAAGTGCCTAATGTGGGCCCCAGTCATTTAATTTGTGAGATGCAAATTAAAAGGTGACTTTATGACTTAAGTGAGGGTGAGTGAAGAGACACTCAATCTCAACCACTCATCTAATCCAATCTCAACCATTGGATTAAGAAACTCCTCACCTATCAAGCATGAGGTCGATTAAGGTATGAGTGTGCACCATTGAGATGGTTGTTCATTCATTTTTAAGAGAGAGCAAGAGAATTTTTTAGCAGGAGGAGAGAGGTTGTTTCTGATAGCTAGGGAACGCATTCCAAGGTAGAATACTATCACAGAAATTGAGGCAGCAAGTACAGGAGGCCGTACCGTATAGATTTTGGGGTCTGTACAGTCTCTTGTGGGCACAGAAATTGAGAAAGGGGATCATCATTTATTACTGGTCATACAGTATAGATTTTCTCAGTCCGTACAGTTCAATTTTGGCATAGATTTCGAGGAGGAAACAACAACTGTACACAATACAGATTTACACAGTTTGTACAACCTCTTTATTGCACAGAAATGGAGGTGTGTTGTTGTGTGTAATTTCTGGAAAGTTTGGCATGGTTTTCTAGGAGGTTGTACAACCATTAATACACCCAGAAAGTTATTGTTGTTGTTGGCATGAATTTCAAGGTGACCGTACAGCCATTTGGAGGCACAGAAATCGAGGAGTAGACCTGTAATTTATTGCAGAAAATTCTGGAAAGAGTTCTGAGGAGTTTGGCTCATTTTCCTGTGAGAAGACTTGACACGGTTATCAAGATAAGTTTGTCATTATGAAGATGAACATGTTGTAACAGAATTTCTCAGAAGCTCCTAAATAATAAAAATATCCCTCTCTCACTGGTTTTCCCCTGGTGGGTTTTTCCAGGGTCGTTGTTAGATCGAAAATCTTTGTGTCGATATTTTCTTAGTTTTATGTGTTATTTATATTTTGTTTTTGCGTTATAAAAGATGTTCAGAATCCTCATGTTTCAGTTCTGAAAATTATTTTCTGCTGAGTTTTATTTGTTGTTATAAAATTGGGTTTGGGCATTAAACATTGGCTGAAAAATCAGCGAGACTGAAACTGGGTTGGGGTCTGAAATTTTACATGGTATCAGAGTTTAGTTAAGAGAAGCAGAGATATTTCAGCAAGTCAAAAAATTTGGGACAACAATCACTTCACAAGGCATAATTTTGAATTTGTCATTTTTAGCAGAAAAGGGTCAATGGCTACAGGTTTGACAGTTGAGGACAGACTTGATGGGGCAACAAATTTTGGTGCTTGGAAGGAGAGGATGATCTTTTTGTTGCAAGAAAATGAATTGTGAGACATTGTGGAAAATACCGCAACTCATCATGTGGTGGTACCTAATTATGCTACTCTTCTTGCATCTTACACTAAGAAGAGTATCAAGGCTAAGAGGATTATTCTTGATGCCATCAAGGACCATTTGATTCCTCACTTGACGGGGAAGGAAAATGCCTATGAGATGTGGGAGTCTTTGACTAAATTGTACCAGAGTACTAATGAGAACCGGAAGATGGT
>CBVK0101076368.1:0-10008 GCA_900067695.1 Picea abies
CCCCATACCATCGTGTCTTGGGAAAAGTTTGAGTCATGCTTTTTGGAAAAATTCAGAGACGGTAAACCTCCAGAAGTCCTAGTCATGGATCTTTCTAGCTTGAGAATGAACCCAAAAGAAAAATTTAAAGACTTTAATCAAAGATTCTTAACACTTAAAAACCGAATCCCTACAGATTCCATGCTTGTCGAGAGTCTTATAATAGCATACTACACTAAAGCTTTGCATCAAAGTATAGCTATTTGGGTTAAACGATCTAAGAAAGCCACATTGTTAGAAGCCTTCGAGGAGGCCAGCTAGATCAAAAAAGACATACTTAGTCTTAAAGATTCTACTAGCAACGAAACTGAGACTAGTTCTTCTTCCAAAAAGAAGATTGAAATCCTTCCCAGACCCACTCAAAGTAAAACACAACCTGAAAACTTTGATTTAGAGAACTTAACTAAAGTTGTTCAAAAACTGTCAAATCAAGTTATTGACTTAAAAAGGTCGACCGAAGAAGCTTCCTCGAGCAAAGGAACTTACAAACCCCCGTTCCGGAAGCCTTTTCCTACCAACCGACCTAACCCAACCACCGAAGGCCTAAATCTAGAAAGCCTGCAATGCACCCTTCAAACAATTTTAGAAGCCCAAGATAACTTGATGCCTCCTGAGATCCCTTAGGAAGTCGTTGAACAAGAGACAGTTCAAGAAGAAGAGTCTTCTCCAAACATTTTTGGACACTTCTCGGATAGCATCTTCCAAGCTAACTTCAAGACAGTTCATCCTTATAATACCAGGAGTAAGACAACAAACAAACCTTCTACCAAAAACACTACAACTTCGCCTCCAAAGCAATCTAAATCAGCTGAGACTAAACATAGTAATGTGAACCCCAACTTAGATTATGATGTTGTTGAAGATCTTAAAAAGTTAAGGGCTAACATTTCTATTTATGAGTTATTGAAGTTTCCATTTCTGCTTCAAAAAATGTTGTAAAATATTTCAGAGAACGACAAAAATGGTAATTCTAATGGTAACAAGGTTGTGAAAAACAAAGTCCCTCAAAAGACTTCCACTAAAAATAATCCTGATCCTCAAGATAAAGGAAGCCTTCCTGTAAGTAATGTAAATAATGTAAATAATGTAGATAAAGTAGCTTTAGAAACAATGAGTAAAAAGCCACAAGCTACTACTCTTAGTACTCGCAAAAATGTACCTCCTTTCCTGTTAACTTTTGAGATTTTTAATAGAAACGTGCACAATTATATGGTAGACTCAGGGGTGTCATCCAATGTGATGCCTTGGTCTGTTTGCCAAAAGATTAACGCTGAAGTTGAACCCTCGACTTTAAAAATCATACAACTTGATCGGACAAATGTCAAAGTTATAGGCGAACTAAAGAATGTGCTTATTAGATTATGGTCTAACCCCAAGGTTCATCAAGTTATTGATATAATTGTTGTGGATATTCCAGAAGTGTATGGTCTATTTTTAAGCAGGGACTGGTCAGAGAAGCTACATGGTTATTTCGCGACAAATTGGTCTCATCTATGGCTTCTAGAAAATGGCAAGCCTAATAAAATCAAAGTAAATCGTGAGCGCTACCTTAAGTTCATGGTCACCGATTTGAACGATCCCAACGAACCATTTACACCTTCTGCTGATTCACCCGAAGTACAAGGGACGGACACCATCTTCAACAATTTCATGGCTGAGGCTTCACCTATCACCAATCCAGAACAATAGTTCGAGATTGTAGCATATATGCAGCCAACAGTTTCCACGCAACAATCTCATGCACCCGATGGAAACCAAATTTGGTCTCTGTATTTCGATGGTTCAAAGTCCAAAGAAGGAGCTGGAGCAGGCTGCGTCATTATCGATCCAACAGGTAACAAAACATTGATAGCATGTAAGTTGGAATTTGAATGTACTAACAATACTGCAGAATATGAGGCTTTACTGCAAGGTCTCAGAAAAGCTTTGGACATGAACATTCAAAACCTGGTTGTATTTGGCGACTCTGAAATAGTGGTTAGACAGGTAAGAGATTCTATCCACTGTCTGTCTCCGCATCTCAAAAGCTACCAGTCTGAGGTATGGAATTTAATGAATGAATTTTCCGCTTTCAATATAAATTCTATTCCTAGATTGAATAACTCTGAAGCAGATTTATTAGCTAATGTAGCTTCTAAACTTCTTCCTGTAGAAGGCTTGTCCCTAGATGCATTCTCCGTTGAATTGCTGTTTCGACCATCCGTGCCCGACAACATCACGAACTGGAGAGTATTTGACAATGATCAGCAGATTATCAACTTTCTGCACATGGAAGAAACCTTTCAAGGCACGGTGATAGACGAACACACACACGATGACAATTTGCGCGATTTCACGGTAATACCAGATCTGAGAACTCCTGAATCTTCATTGGATATGGTAAACTCGATCCCAAAATCTATAGTTAGATTAGAAAAGTTTTATGATTTTGAAGATAAATTTAAAAAGATGGTCAACTGTAAAACCAATAGTTCCTCGTTATCTTATGAAAAGGTGAACTTAGGGACTGATGAAAATCCTCAGTGCATTAATCTAGGGTTAGGATGTTCTCAACAAGAAAAAGCTGCATTTATTAAATTGTTCAAAGAATTTAAAGATGTCTTTGCATGGATGTATGATGACCTTAAAACTTTCGATCCTAACATCATATAGCATGTCATCCCTATGAAGCCTCAAAACTTACCCTTTCGACAAAAATTGAGGAAAATGCACCCCAAACTCGAACCGACCGTTCAAAAAGAATTGAATAAGCTCCTAAATGCTAAGATAATTTTTCCTGTTAGACACACTCAGTGGGTTTCTAACCTTGTCCCAGTCCAGAAGAAAAGTGGGGAAATCCGACTTTGCGTCGATTTCCGAAACCTTAATAGAGCGTCTGATAAAGACAACTATCCTGTCCCACCCATGGAACAGATCCTTCAACAGGTATCTGGTTCTGAGAGGCTATCCTTACTAGATGGTTTTTCTGGATATGACCAAGTCCTGATGTCTCCACCAGACCAACTTAAAACTACCTTCCGTATTCTGTGGGGCACTTATGCTTATCATAAAATGCCCTTTGGATTGATTAATGCTGGCGCCACTTTTCAGAGAACAATGGACATTGCTTTCCGAGGCCTGATCAATCAGTTCGTTGTAGTTTACTTAGATGATGTGACTATATTTTCTAAAAATAAAAACGATCATCTAGCTCACTTACGAGCCATTCTACTGCGATGTCGTAAATTCAGCATCTCCCTCAATCCCAAAAAATCCATCTTTGCAGTAGAACAGGGTAAACTCTTAGGTTTCATTGTGTCTAGTGAAGGGATGATTATTGACCCCGAAAGGACGCAAGTCATCTCAAAAATTCCCCCTCCTACATCCAAAAAGTCTATGCAGTCTTTCTTAGGCCAGATTAACTTCGTGAGAAGATTTGTCCCCAGCTTCTCTGAAATGGTCAGACCCTTTCAGAACTTAATTAAGAAAGACACTCCATATCACTGGGGATCCCCAGAAAACCAATCTTTCAATGCAATAAAGAAGGCCATAATAGACGCTCCGTCTCTCATAAGCCCTGATTTTTCTCAAGACTTTACACTTTACACTTTTGCTTCTGACCGTTCCTATGCCGCCGTCCTAACCCAAAAGAATGCCGAGAACAACGAAGTACCCATCGCCTTTATGAGCTCTGCTTTCAAAGGCGCTGAGCTTAACTACCCAGTGGTAGATCGACAAGCCTACACTGTTTTCAAAATAGTTAAGCATTTCCGGTCCTATCTTTTGAAGTCAAGGACAAAATTCATTGTCCCCTACCCAGCCGTTAGGAACCTGTTAGTGTAGAAGGATCTGGGAGAAAAGAGAACCAACTGGGTCACCTCTTTGTAGGAGTATGACCTAGAAATCACCCCAGCTCAGATAGTGAGAGGCCAAGGATTATGCAAGTTAGTTTCTGATTCAGCAGCAGGTCAACAAGAAGAAAGCGATACGTCAAACCTAAGACAAAGCGATCAAAGTCTAATATGTTGCACACAAAATTCTGTCAGTCCTTGGTATGACGATATAAGATTCTGTCTTGAACATGGGTCAGCCCCCCGTCCCCTGGATCCCGCTAAAAGAAGAGTGTTGAGATTAAAGTCCGCCTCCTTTCATCTGGTTAATGGTATCCTGTTTCGTCAAAGTTTTGACGACGTACTGATGCGCTGTCTTGAAAAGGACGAAGCAGAAAAAGTCTTGCTCAAGTTGCATGTAGGAGAAGCTGGTGGTCATTTTGGTGGTGACACCACTACTCATAAAGTTCTAAGAGCCAGTTATTACTGGCCTACTCTTTTTAGAGACGCCCATGCCTTGTGTCATAAATGTATCATTTGTCAGAAAGCATCAGGGCGGTTACAAAAACCAACCTTTCCTTTGCAGCCCGTTTCAGTAGATTCTCCTTTTCAGTAGTGGGGCCTTGATATCATAGGTCCAATCAACCCCCCATCCTCACAACAACACAAGTTTATTGTGACAGCCATAGATTACTTTACTCGATGGTCTGAAGCTGCTGCGTTAAGAACTGTCAACACCAGTCAGGCAATTTCCTTTCTAAACGCAAATATTATCACTCGTTTCGGTATCCCTGACTGTTTGGTTTTCGATAATGCTTCTTATTTTTCCTCTCTTGAGATGAGCGAGTTCGCTTTGGAAAAAGGAATTAAGCTGAAGTATTCTGCTAGCTATTACCCCCAGGGCAACAGATTGGCATAATCAACCAACAAGAACTTAATTAAAATCATCAAGAGAACGGTGGTTGAAAATCACAAGAATTGGCACAACGCACTGTTGAACGCGTTATGGGCTGATAGGGTAACAACAAAAGCTGTTGTAGGTAACTCCCCCTTTTTTCTCGTTTATGGCAGAGAATCAATTCTGCCACCTCACATTCTTCTTCCTTCACTTCAACTATCACAGAAAGTCCAAGAAGAAGATTGTGCCCCTCTAGAAAACCGAATTAACGCTTTGATGAAGCTAGAAGAAGTAAGAGCCCAGGCTAAACGTAAGATAGATCAACATCAACAATTGGTTAAAAGCTAGTTTGATTCTAACTCTGCTTCTAATAGGAATTTTGAAGTAGGTGATCTCGTCCTAAAATGGAACAAACCGCATGAGGGAAAGGGAGAGCATACAAAATTTCAAAACCTATGGCTTGGGCCGTTTTTAATCGCTGAAAAGTTGGGTCCCAGTTCTTTTCGATTGCAGAATCTTGAAGGGTAGCTTGACACCTATCAGGTAAATGGCCAAGCCCTAAAAAGATACTTTGCTTGGTAACAACCCTTGTATATCATGTACATATTTTGCTTTTATTTTGATTTTTCGTTTGCTTTTGTTTTTGATTTTTCTTTGAATTTATCAGCTTGTGTTTTTGAAAAATACACATACCTGTACATTGAGCTCTTCAGAGAAAGACGATAAGAAATTCCCTCGCTGAAATAACTTCTGAGAAATTTGTACAAAAATCAATAGTATATTGCTGAAGTTTATATCTTTGTTGGAAAAGTCTGTTGTTTGAAAGAAGTTGACTGATTACGATCTCTGAGTAAAGCTTGTCATGATCATCTATTATCTTTTTACGCTGTCCCTATTCTGTAAATGAATGACTCAGAAAGATGTCTCTCTGTCTTAAGAAGCTGTTTTTGTAAATAAAACATCTCTGGATCTAAATAAAGGACAGTGCTAAAAATTCTGATGAGGTCTGAAAAAATATGTTAAAATATCATGATTTTCAACGTCACCCCGCTCAACTACATATCTATGAAGTACAAAACAAAATAAATTGTCAATAAGAGTCGTGGGAAGTGATTGTAAACCCACCGGGATGCTGAACAGGTCTGCTGGCAGCAGGTAAATGCATGCATGGCGCTAAGACAACTTCGTCGGGGTATTGAATAGGCCCGCTGGCAGCGAAGAAATGTCGGGTATATGAAAATTAGTAAATAATAAACCTCTTTAATGTCCTTTATTTTGATCTAGAACTTCTTGGCAGGATACATATATTAGAGTGGGTTAAATGGGAACCCTGTCGAGGCTATGGACGCCTGCTGGAAGCAGTGGCTATGCCAACAGTATTGGAGATTTTATCTTTAGTATCGTGACTTGCTGGTCTTAAGACTGTTATCAGTTTTCATCTTTTGAAACAATGTTAGAATATTTGGTTAATGATGATGTTTATACGATTTTCTGGTAGTTATTTTTGAGTTGAAATTATTTTTGCTGTCCTAATCTGAATCTATTCTTCTTGGCAGAGATAACTGCTTCTACCAGTGTGTCGCCATTGTTGGCAGCCAAATCACATTTTTCCATTGTCTTATAAGCTGCCTACACCAATGTTTTGCAAACATTGATTTTTCGTCGCAATTTTCAAATGAACGACGCTTTTGTTCTTTCCGCCTTTTTACACACTTATTTTCGTTTGGTTTTCACGACTGTAAGCGTGAAAACATTGGTCTTTCAAAGCCGCATTAGAATCACTATTTGAACTGTCGTTGTCTCTCTTGTCGACATAACATTGCGCTTACATTTCACTTATCATTATGCAGCTGGAAAAAAACTTTTAATTATAATGAATGGACATTCTTGGATTGATTGTGTGACTTGGTTTCATTGAGTTTGTAATGCACTGGCTTTTGGATTTGCATTTTTATTTGACCTACTTGACCATTGGTTTCATGAAAATACATAGGGGTTATGGTTAAATCCTTCATATATATCTTTTAATATGGTACCTATGTTTGTGTTTTCATAACTATTGGCTTGTTTATTATATGAATACCCATTGGCACATTGGTTGAGTTCTTGATATGAGCTGTTACAATACATTGGCACATGGTTAAACATTTGGCATTGGTTTCAAGTTGTATATTGAGGGTTTAAAGCTATGGTATAACGGTGATTGCACGCGTTTGTTTACATTTACCATTGGTTTCATTGGGCGACCAAGTGACATGATTGTTGAACTATGTTATAATGGGTAGAATAGCTATAAGCCGACGGTTTTACTTTGGCAATAACCATTATGCATGGAAGAGATAAACTCCACCACCTTTGCACGATGGCATTTATGACTATCCCTTATTCCCGTTCACCTCTGTTAGCTTGGGTAACCTTCGTGTACTCTGCTTCTGTGTATGCTATGACCCAAACCCTGGACTTACCGTGAGCTCGGCTCCATGGCACCTGTGGTGCGGATCGAGCCAAACGACAACCAAGCCTTGCTATTATTTGACAATGCCCGTAAAGACTTGGAGGCTAACGGATGGCTTACCTTTGTACAACGATTTCAGGGTTTTAATCTAGTTGTGGCACAGTAGTTCTCCCTAACGTTTGATGGCTGTAGAGCCAAGGTGGGCGGCATCTAGTTGGAAATCAATGAGGAGTTTATCAGTTCTGCTATAGGGTTACCTGCCACAGGCCAGCGTTGGTTCAAAAATTCGAAAGTGGAAGAGGTGCCTTGGCCACTTCTGTTCGTCTCGCACAAAGTCACCTCTTGTGACAGAGGTATGCCCATATCCATGCTCAAACCACGATGGCACGACCTTTTAATAGTAGTCAAGCAGTTCGTGACCTGTGAAGGTCGATACAAACTCGTGTTTCTCTACCACCTGCGTTTGTTAATGAATTTTATGGGATACCCGTTGAATATGCCTTTCTACTTTCAGCGCAGCCTAAATAAAATGTCGAAAAGGTTTAAAAGGCAGAAGGCTGACAGTAGCCTATTCCACCATGGGCTTATTAAACTTATCATTGTTTATCACTTGAGTTTACACGGTGATAGCTAGAGAGCTTTCGTCACTCGAAATGGTTTCGATGATACAGACCCTGTCTAGAATGACAAGCCTGTGGTAAATGAAACCAAGGCCGAACCACCTGTGCCCTTCCATGCCCTACTGCCTCTTCCTAAACCCTCGATTGAGTAGAAACCTATAATCCTTAGTGAGGGTTCAGACTCTGACATAGAATGTTTGCTAGCTAGCGAGTACCCTTCCTCACAGGGTTTATGCCCCGAGCCACCTTACGATTTCGTGTCGAATCTTCCCCCTTGCCTAAAGAATAATCCTAACTACCCTGGGATTAAAATGCCTAACGAAACCCTTGACAATGTAATCAAACCCTCACCCACACTTTTGAACCCCTCACCCACACTTTCGAACCCCTCACAGCCGTCCAGTGACCAATGTGATTTATGGTTGGAACGATACTACATCGATGTCCCCATACTCCAATCGAAAATTCAATCGCCGGAAAGCCAAGTTGCTGTGTTGACCAGCCAAAGAGACAAGCTCCAAGCAACTGATAACAAGTAAAAGACGACTGGCTCTATATTTTTCAAGAATGTTGAATCAGCCACGACCGTTATCAACTCCAAATTGTCGTGATCAAGTTGGCTGCTCGCCATATAGGTATGATTTTGATATCGGTTTAAGTTTTGTGAATGACCAGGATTAATATAGTGATTGGATTTTGGTCTTCGAATAGCTTTGTTTATATTTTGAAATGGCTCTGTCATGATGTGTTCATCCTCGCTTTGCTAAAATTAAATGGGATTTCGTTTTGGATACGTGATTTGATCATTCCCAGTTTAGCCATTGATAGATTTTTATCGGATTTGAATGGTTTTTGTTTGAATTTGATTTGCTCGTTTGAGTTAATGAAATTGACGATTTGCTTTCAATTGAATTCGTTTTGTATCTACTCTGAATAGGAAGTTTTTCATGCTCAATTTGGAATGCGATCATGTTTGGATTTGATTTCATTATGGTTCATATGCTGTGATTGGCAAACGATTTCAATGAGTTTGGTTGTTACGATCTTGTAATGTGTTGTGCAATCTTCTAAGAACAGGAATACAAATCTGTTCGGTTTCAATTTGGAATGAACTACTTTGCGTCGTATGAAAACAATGCTCTCATTTAAGCCTGTGCAAATGCGCCCGAATCATGGATGGTTTGATCCACGACAACCATGTAAAACCCCAACTGTTTGGTTCACTTAATTGGATCGCTGTATCTTTGGATAGTTTGCTCGATTTTATGAATTGTATTCGTATCAAAAATATATTTGATTACAGTTCTGTTCTCATACGAGTTTGTTAACTCAGTTCGACTTATGACATTCTGTTAAAATCGTATGAGGAATTTCGGGTAATAGTTGTTTTCAAGAAAAGATTTTGTGAATGATTTTGTTTGCCCAATGTGCAATAACAAACGACCAGATAATTCTTTTGAATTCTGTTACCAATTAAATGATCCTGTTATGATTTCATTTGAATTGATTTTCGAACCAGCTTGAGTCGATCCACTCGTGGCATGAATCGTTTGCTATGACAATATAGTTATAATGATTTGATAACGATCTTGTTTGGATTCGATCGTATCTCTTGTTGGTAAGGCAACATAACATTTGCATGCGATTTGTTTTGATTATGTTGATTATGATTATGTTGATTTCACAACTGTTGATTATGATTCTGTTCGTTCGATTTTGTGGTAACAAAAGAAACGGAGTACGCCTATCTCTGTATTCATTTGATCAATTTTGATCCTGTTTGATTTCGAATGGTATAATAATTTCAAGTTTAATGATTCGTTTTCAAATAGCTATTAGATGTTAATTGAATTTAATACTTTAAAAGATTCTTAATCGATTTTAATGCTGATTCTGTGTCTTATTTAGACCAGCTACAGAATCGCATGATTCTGTAGCTAGTCTATAGAGTTTGATTTTTTTATTTTTTTATTATTAAAAGATCCTTCTAACTTGTCTATTTTTGACCATTTTCAGGTAAATTCGAATTGCATGGGACATGTTGGACAGGCTAGGGGAATTTTTGTGTCTTTTAGTTTTATTTCAGGTTCCTAGTTTAGTCAGACTTGGGATATCTTCCCAGATTTTTTGTAAACAGTTTGATAACTTCTACAGGGAGGTTTTACCCTGTAGAAGTTCTTTAAATAC
>CBVK0101076369.1:0-10008 GCA_900067695.1 Picea abies
TATATATATATATATAATTAATTTATTTTTTTCTTATTAAAAAATCATTAAATTAGTTTAGATTTCCTTCTTTATCATTTTTTAAAAATATCTATATTTATATGTTTATAGATAATGAACATAATTCCATATTAACTTTATATGTAATGAGTATGGAGAAAGATGAAAATAAATAAAAATATAATTTTATAAATATTTAAAGAATAAATATTAAAATGAATTTAACTTATTTTATTATAGTTTTATAATTACTGTGTTCTTTTATTTTTATTGTTTATATGATTTATAAATACATTTCATTTTTCTAAATAAAATTAAATTACACTTTAATACTAATAAATTTTACAAATATTAATATGATAAAACATTAATTAAATTTGATAAATTTATTTATAAAAGATATGTTTTTTTTATATATATAATTTAAATGAATAGTGTAATAATCTCAATTCACCATAATTATATTATTCTTAAATCTAAAATTGTAAAAACACATTCAAAGGCTAGGCATTGATATGTATTATGAAATTATTTTTAATTTATAAATTTATTATTTATAAAATATTATTAATAATAAAAAAATCCATCAAAGTTGTATGTTTTCTAATTTCATTAAAATCTTACTTATAATATTTAAATTATTAAAACAAATTGTTAACATTATTTTAAATAAAATTTTAATTGAAAAAAATTAACTTAGAATCGTACTTATAACATTTAAATTATTAAAAGTTCTCGAGGTGTAGGAAAGTTGTGACGGAGTGTGTTGTTAAGCCACTCCGTGTTGTTAAAGTCACCAGTTCGTGTTGTTAAGCCACTCCGTGTTGTTAAAGTCACCAGTTCGAAACTTGTGAGGACAAAAAATCCAACCATGTTAAAGGTTAGTGTGGATAATCTCATAGCCAACAGATCCCACACAAATTAAAAAAAAAAAAAAACATTTAAATTATTAAAACAAACAGTTAACAATATTTAACTAAAATCAATGAATTAATAAATTTTTATGAATTCAGGACCAACATATTTAGTTTCTCTTATACTTATTATCTAATATTAACTTTGTTTGCTTTTATTATACTTATTATTAACTTTTTATGATTTGAAATTTACATTTTAATTTTAATTTTTTAATTTTCATAGTTAGATTAATACATTTAATTTGTGTTATGTTTATTATTTCATTTTTTATTAATTTTTATGATTTGAGTTTTTTTTTTTTAAATTTAAATTTTATAATTTTATAATTAAATTAATACATTTAATTAATATTATGTTTATTTAACTTATATAGTTGATTTTGATGCTTTGGCATTTTATTTGAATTGTGTTAAGTTAAACCATATAACATTTTAAATAAATAAAACAATTAATTTTAATAAAAAAATATAATTAATTAAATTAATTTTAATAAAAGACATATATAAATGTATAATATTAGTGTAACATAGCATTGGAAATAAATGTCTTTATTTAGAAGTGATACCGTGTTATCTTTGTATACTGAAAGTGGGTGGAATTATAAGTACATGCAAACGGATTTGTGCTCTTGTACGAGTAACCATGCATCCAATTTAGTTTGTTGATGTATAAATTGTTTGGTGAAATGATATTGTTATTTTGGAGATGAAGTAATATAATTTTTATTTTGTTTGATTTTTTTTTTTTATTAAATAAAATCATATTTAAATAAAATTATGGAAGACATTATTTTGTAGAATAAAGATATTATTAAAAAAAATATCAATCAAAATTTAAGAAGAAAATTTGGTGTGATAAAGAGTTAGAGGAAAAAAAAAATAAGGTATTATAAGGATGTAATCAACCCTAATTTAGAAGATCAAAATTAAGGTATTGTTAGGATATGAACAAATTCTCACTAGGATTGATCGATTCCTAAAAAGCCATGGGATGAAAGAGTGTGTCACCTTTGTGACACTAAGAAGGTTGAAGACGAAAAACATTTTCTGTCTATACCCACATTAGATCTCATTTTCAAAATATTTGTCACACTACTAACCTTCCTAACCTCTTAACTCAACAAAAGTAATAGCAAGTAATCACTTACCTTGTTAATGTCCGATAGACCAATTCTGTTAATCATCATCATCATCATCATCACACACACATAAAATCTATGGAAGTATATATATAGCTTAAGGAAGTTCCTCTAATCTCTCTACAACAGTTTCATACAAGTCATACAATTCTTATTATTTTGATTATTGTTAAAACAAATCAACCGAGAATAGTGTTATGTTGTTCATGTATTTAATGTTTTAGTTTGTTGTAACTGTGGAGGATGTGATATAAATATTAAGTCCATAGAGGCAAGGTGAATTCATGGATTGTAAACATGTTAAGCCTATACAATCTCCCTGTTTGAGAAATAAAATATGGATCTCCCATTGTCCGGTGGATGTTTCTCTGCTAAGAATTTTACCACCTAAAATGTTATAATTATTATGTTATCATCATTATTATTTTGGATGTTGTGTTTTCTTATTTCTTTATATATATATATATATATAAATAATAGAAACTATGTATGATGAGTTTCAACAAGTGGTATTAGAACGCATAATTGAAAGAACTTGCTACCGTATCTGTGAGATGACAGTCAGTCATCACAATTGCTGCAAAGAACTAGAAAGAGCCACAATGGAGTTGACACACAGATCGAAGCTTTGAGAAAGAAATAAGTGCACATGAAAAAG
Source organism: Picea abies (assembly GCA_900067695.1). Classification (NCBI taxonomy): domain Eukaryota; kingdom Viridiplantae; phylum Streptophyta; class Pinopsida; order Pinales; family Pinaceae; genus Picea; species Picea abies. The sequence continues at coordinate 2,715 of CBVK0101076369.1, forward strand.
AGAACGAGGAGATTGCGACGAACGTAATATTGTAGTGTAGGTGCGATCTGGTAGAGGTCGCTTGCCTAAAGGAATCGTTGATTGGATGAGGATGCCATGACAACGTGAAGACTGGGGGTGTGAGGCAGCAGAGGAGAGAGACCGTGGAGGTTGATACCTGATTCGGTGGAGTCACGACTGTCTTGAATTGATATGCCAAATTGATATTGCCGTTGATTTCTCTTTCACTAGTTGATTGTTGGAAACAACTGAGCTGAAGTTATGTTGTGCGTGGAATGTGGATTTAGTTCTAGTCATCCCCTTGTACATTCGATTGAAGAATTGATTGGACAACAATGAGTACATCGCCATAGATCGCTTCCTGGATCACGACTATGATTGAGGTTGGATGGAGTTTCCTGGAAGATCACGGTAATCAAGGCCGCGGTGGTATTTGTCAGCTGACGGTAGGTAGAGATGGCAAGAGTGAAGTGAAGCTGACAATCTAACTATCTCCTTTTATAAGCTTATGTAAGCAATCATTTTTTGATGGTTATAAGCTTATGGTATTTTTTTTTAAATTGTTTATAAGCTTATGTTAAATCATTAAAAAGGGCAATAGCTTATGTATGGTGATTATAAGCTTATGTTGAAAATGGTGAATTCAAGGTTGGCCCATGATTTGTGAATATTGCAAGATTTTGGTTGAGAGTGTTTTGCCATTGGTAATCAATGAAGTATATGAGCTTTTCATCTTGATTAATAAATTTGTTCAATGAAGTATATGAGCTTTTCATCTTGATTAATAAATTTGTAGCGATTGTGCTAGGATTTGGTGTTTGTTTTGTCAAGTATCAAATGGTGAAAGTGTTGAATGCTAAGTTTGAGGTGGAGAAATTTAATGGAAAAACCAACTTCAAGTTGTGGAAGCTCAAGATGCGTGATTTGCTGGAAAAATAAGGATTGTAAAAGGTATTGGTGCGAAGGGATAAAAATTTGACAAGTATGACAGATGAGGACTGGGAAGATCTAGATGTAAGAGTTCTCAGTATCATTTGTTTGTGTTTGGTAAATGACGTTTTGTTTAATATTGTTGGAGAGGAGACAACAACAAGCTTATGGAGTATAATGGAAATTCTTTACATGACGAGGTCCTTGAAAAACCAAATCTACTTGAAGAAGCAGTTATATAGCTTACAGATGAAAGAAGGTACACAAATTTTCGATCATTTAAATGTTTTCAATACTCGATGAAAGAAGGTACACAAATTTTCGATCATTTAAATGTTTTCAATACTCTAATTTGTAAAATAACTAGTATGGATGTAAAATACGATGGTGAGAACAAGGGAGTCACGCTATTGTGTTCATTACCTGAATCTTGGGATCATTTAGTCAAATCTATGTGGTTTATCACAATAGATACCATTGAATATGATCCTGTTGTGGGAGCCATGTTGTCTAAGGAGGTGCAAAGAAGATCCAATTTAGAAACCTCAACATTGGAAGCAATGGTGGCCAGAGGCTGGCCCATAGAAAGGGGGGGATAATTCAAGTGGAACATCTAGGTGTAAGTAAAAAGGAAGAAAGGGTAAGGAAAGATTCTAGTACTACAACAAATCAGGTCATCTCAAGAAATATTGTTGGAAAAGGAAAGAATCAGATGATGACTCCAAAAAGGAAGCAAATCTGGTTGAATCAAGTTCAGGTATGGTTGATGATGTTTTATTTGTTTGTAGTATCTCATAATATCAAGAAGAATGGTTTTTAGATTCTAGTGTTTCCCAACACATTTGTTCACATAGAAGTTGGTTTTCATCTTACCAATCTATAGATGATTGTGTTGTTTTTATGAGAAATGATATTTCTTGTAAAATTGTTGGGATTGAGAGTATTAATATTAATATGTTCACTGGTATTGTAAGAACGTTGACATATGTACATGTATCGGAACTTAAAAATAATTTGATTTTTTTGGGAGTTTTGGATTTTGGTAGGTATACATACACAAGTCAAGGTGGAGCACTGAAAGTGTCAAAGGGCAGTTTAGTGGTAATGAAGGATACAAGGATTAGGAATCTTTACAATATGGATGGAAGTATTGAAGGAGAAGAGGTATCTAAGGAAAAAAATGAATCTAAATGTTTATGGAATCAACAATTTGACCATAAAGGGCTACATGAACTCATACATTGTAATTTACTTCAAAGTTTAAAATCTTTGAAATTATGCAAGAATCATATCTTTTTGTTTTTGGTGATGAAGAATACATATTGTGGGATCCTACTGCCCACAAAATCACCATTAACATATATTTGGATAAGGGAATCCATGTGGAACAATCGGAAGAGATTGTTAGATATCGCAACATGAGATTTGTTTGCAAACTCAATAAGTCATTGTATGACCTAAAGTAGGTACCTAGGCAATGGTACAATATGTTTGATTATTTCATGGTGAGCCAAGTTTTTCCAAGAATTGAGTATGATCATTTTGTTTTCCTCAAGATTTTGAATAATGATATATTCATTATCTTGGTGTTATATGTTGATGATATGCTTGTAGCAAGCATAAACATGGTTGAGATCAACATGTTGATGGTTCAATTGGCTAGGATGGTTGATATGAAGAATCTAGGAGCAACAAAACAAATCCTGGGCATGGAAATACAATGAGACAGGAAAAATGGTAAGTTACGGTTATCACAATAGAAGTATGTGGAGGAGATACTCAGGAAATTCGATATGAATTATGTGAAACAAGTCAATATACCTGTCACTTCCCATTTCAAACTTCCATCAGGTGTATGTCCTAGTAATAAGGAAGAAAAGGATTATGAGTCTAGTGTACAATATGCTAGTGTAGTAGGAAATTTTTAGTATGCGATGGGATGTTCAAAAATAGATATTTCACATGCAGTTGGTGTTTCCGGTAGATACACGGAAAACCCAGGTAGAGACCATTGGGTAGCAATGAAATGTGTGCTTCAATATCTTAGAAGCATAAGGGTTTGTTGTATCACTTATAATGGTTACAGTGGTTTAATTTGTGGATATTTTGATTCAGATTTTGTAGGTGGTTTGGACAAAAGGAGATCTACATCAAGTTATGATGGAGGTGGAACAACGTTTGAGAAATTCCATACACAAGAAAATCATACCAACATACTTACGAAATGAGTGTTGTTAAAGAAGTTGCAGTGGTGCTTGGCTTCTTTTGACTTGCAAAAAAGGTGATGAATAAACCAACAAGGGGTCAAGGAAATTGTTATCAAGGTAGAGATTGTTGAGTGGTGACAACCAACTATCCATGAATAAAATAAGGTGGTTCATCTAATATCTCTACTACAGTTTCATACAAATGTTTCCCTCCTAAGAGTCTTACCACATAAAATGTTGTGTTTATTTGTGTTATCTTGTTTCTTTGCTGATATATATATATGTATGTGAGATTATGGTTTCAGCGATATACAAACTTTTAATAAACAAATTATAATCGACATTATAAAACGATATATACGAAGTTTTATTAAATAAATGATACTAGACATAATAAAACAGTATATAGAGACATACACAATGTTAAAACTAAAACGATATATAGAGAACGACATGATGATTTTAATTATTGATTATTTTAACTTTTTGTTATTTTTCAGCCCATATCCCCTTTTACAGTTTGGTGTGGATGTAACACGATACTCTTATTAGCCATGTCACATTGTATTGTGCCATGTGTGTATGTAGGGAGAGTTGTGACCATGTAACATTGTATTGTGCCAGGTGTGTATGTAGGTTAGAATTGTGACCATGTAATATTTTACATGTTCCAGTGTTCGTTGGTCTTCATGGAGTGGGTGGCCATCTATGCATCCTGTGGAGTCTGCAGAGGTGTGCCATGTGTAAGTCGGCATTCCTTTCAGATTATTTTGGCTGTGATCATTAATGGGAGAGTGGTGTTCTATTCATTGGTTTCTTGCTCGTCGTTTTATTCCATTTTGCAGTATCGGCTACCGATTGCAGATTGTTCTTTGAAAGGGGTTGGTGAGAATTCTCTATCAGAGGTCGATATTTTATGGATTTATGAAATGGATCGTAATGGCAGAAGGGAGTATCGGTGTGTAGTCTTCATGATTTTTCATTCTGCGGGATGTTTTATGAGTCATTGCTTAAAATATGAATTTCGGGTATATTTGTATATTCATATTTTTTTTTAATTATGAAAGGGTTTTATAGGTTTTAGTGTTTTGTTTTTATTATTTGTTTGATTTTGTTAAGAGTTAGTTATTTTTGGAGGTAAAGAAAAGGAAACATGTTAACAACCCAAGATTCAAAGGTATTTGGTTCTAATGAAAATATAATAGTAGGCATCTGGCCTGAGTGAAAATCTAATAGACTACTATCCTGTTATTCAAGATAGAATAACTGGTGATGAGTCTTTCTACATTTGCAGATAACAACCAATAATAACCATCTCACTGCTGATTAACAACTGAATTATGATAAGTTTTTAGAACTAAGTTGCAATGTTTTCATTATATAGTTTTGTTACTGCAATGTTTTCATTATATAGTTTTGTTACTGCATCTTCTCCGTAGATCATTGACAAGGGTATAGAATGTCGACATTTAGGTTGCATTAACACCGGTTACGTCTCTACAGTTGTGAGTTGTGTTTTGATCTCGTTTGAGTAATGATTTCATTTTTCTGATGCCTTTATTAGAATTCTGTGTGATTTGGTTGAAGTGGATTGTTGTGGAAATGGTTTTGAGCGCTGTAACTTGGTTTTATTTTATAGTTCTTTTGCATCGTGATAAAAGTGGATTTCAAAATTTGTCGTGAATTGAGTTCTTGCATCATGCTTTCTGTTTTTTCGCCCAATCACGATATTGGATTATACTATATAGTATCGTAAATACGAGACAAATCATATGTGGATAATGTGGTGGTCTGTGGATATCATTGCTGCGGAGTTGGTCTACTCATTGCGGTATGACGCTCTGAGAATTATTGAGAATTATTGTTTTTGGTATCTCAATTATTGTTTGTTGTATCGCAAATTTCAAAAGTAGGATATGATTAGTGTGTACATTTATTGGAAGGTGGGACATGTTGCCTCAGGTTTTCATTGTGTTTTTCAGTGATCAGAGATGGAACCTTTAAGTTTTGTGATGTGTATATAGGAAAATGTGAGATCTTGTAGTGTTGTCAATTTTGGAGAGACCGATGGATGGAAAATGTTAAGCTCTGTTCGTAAGAGATTAATAATTCATGCTTGTCGTATGGCAACGGGTAAAATTTAGTGGCGACTCTAATTTAGTAAATTTCATTAATGCTTATATTTATAAGAAAGGATATTGTTAAATGCATTTTCTCTTGTCCTGTCTTTGCAATACCTGTGGTTTGCCATACATGTGGTTGTGAGTTCAAAGATTATGATTGTGCTGTGCAGGGCAGTGAATTTCTTGGGTGAACAATATACAATCGGTTAATTGTAGTATTCAATGTTGAGGTAGGTGGTATATATATTTAGAATATACTTTGGTATATATTAAGGTGATTCAATGATATATATACCACAAACAACAATATTAAATGTTGGATAGCAGGCTACTGGCCAATTTCTTGTTTCCTCTTGGATATGTTAATAAATGTGGAATGTATATATTATACTGATTATGATTATAATTGATAGGTTAATAAATGTGGCATGTATATGTTATACTGATTATAATTTGTGATGGAGGTTTCTTTGTCTCAATATTAAATGCTGGGTAGCAAGCTGCTTATTGCTAGCCAATTTCTTGTTTCCTCTTAGATATGTTAATAAATGTGGCATATGTTAATAAATGTGACATGTATATGTTATACTGATTATATTTTATGATGAAGTTTTTTTGTTTCAATATTAAATGTTGGGTAACAAGTTGTTTATTGTTGGCCAATTTTTATGATTATATTTTATGATGGAAGTTTCTTTGTTTCAATATTAAATGTTGGATAACAAGCTTCTTATTGCTAGCCAATTTTTATGATAATATTTTATGATGAAAGTTTCTTTGTTTCAATATTAAATGTTAGTGTTAGGTAACAAGCTGCTTATTGTTAGCCAATTTCTGTGATTATATTTTATGATGAAAGTTTATTTGTTTGAATATTAAATGTTGGGTAACAAGCTACTTATTGCTTGCCAATTTCTATGATTATATTTTATGATGGAAGTTTCTTTGTTTCAATATTAAATGTTGGGTAGCAAGCTGCTTATTGCTCACCAATTTCTATGTTAATAAATGTGGCATGTATATGTTATACTGATTATACTTTGTGATGGACGTTCCTTTGTATGGTGGATGGGATCCTCCAGTGTGGTTATTACTTGTTTCTTATTATGGATGGTTGATGGGAGTTCATTATAAACAGTATATTATAGGAGTTCATTATAAACAGTGCTCAGTGTAAAGTATACAGTGTAGTTATGTTTCCTGTGCTCGCAGGGACCTTGCTGAAAGAGGAATCATGTTTGGACGGGTTGAATCTGCATGTGGGGTTTCTTTATTGGAAGATGATTTCTCCATTTAGATTTTAGTTACTGGTCAGCGGAATATTAGAGTGTGGATAATTTTTGGTGCAGTTCTTAGATTTTTCTGTTATATCATTAGTACTGACTCATTAGTACTGACAGGTGAAAAATCTATTTAAAAATAAGTTAAGTAAATCAAAATAATTGACTCCAAAATTGTTAAATTTTCTATGAAGATGGAGAGGGATATGGCCAGGGTTAGAAAAATTTGTAATAATAGAAGGATTTTGCAGGATGATAGCATATCAAAGTGAACTATAAAATGAAATACTTAATTTTCAGTGCAGTTTCTTCGAGTTGAAGTTGCAATGTTTACTTTATTGTTTAATTACTCGAGTATTGATTAAGAATGAATGAGGTTTTTTTTAAACACTTAGCATCTACATGATGTAAGTTTGTGCTTAAAAATAAATCATAGATAAATGATTTTCCATTAGACTAACATATTAAGTAATGATAGTTACGTCAATCATCATTCATTTTTAAAGAAGCATTCCATTTTCTTGACCTAAAATATAATGTAATAAGTATACTCTATAAAGTTTAATTAAAGGTTGATTTAAATAGGATAAGTATTACCAACATTTTTACTGAAAATAATATTTATATATTAATATCTTTTTTAAAAAAATTGATGATGATGATGATGGGTTCACTAAGACCTAATTGGTAAGTCCATTAAGACAGAATTGGTCTATTGGACCTTAAGAGGGTAAGTGATTACTTGTGATTCTTT
>CBVK0101076370.1:0-10008 GCA_900067695.1 Picea abies
TCTCTTCTTCTCATTCAGCTTTTATTCTTTCCAAATAAGTTGAAGTAGTTCAACTACTTTCTTTAGTTAAGTTGATTTAACTTAACTAATTAGTTTATGAGAAATAAATAATAATTATATAGCTAAGGGTCTTTAATTAATAATAACTAGGTAGGTGGGACCCCTTGTAACTCTCATCATTTCCTTCTTTCAAATCATAAAATATAACAAAAAAAGGATAATCATTTTGACTATATGACGCCCTTGTAACTCCCTCAAATATATTTCAAAATGGATATTTAAATATCATAAGTAATTTATATCATATCCAAAAAAGAATATATATGTCCACATTATCCACATTATCCACAAAATATCAAAACAAATATTTCTATCCAAAAATATTGAAACCCACTAAGCATTGTCTTCATCAACTGAAATCATAAAAACACATAATCTAAAAACCATATTTTCCACTTTGTGAGGCAATTTTTCTTTTTTCATTGTTGTTTCCCTCATATTTCTTGGAAGTAGCTTGTGGTTGATTAGACCCTAGGGGATGTATCTCGTTGATCACATGGGAACATACATCCTTCAAATGCAAGTGTGAAGACATAGATTTTGAGGAATCATTGGAGGGAGAAGAAGGGTAGGCAATTGTTTTTCCTTTATCTTGCACAAGTTGGGGAATATCATTTTTTAGTCTCTTACTAGCATGTGAAGATTGAACTAGTGAAACAACACGGGCAATCTAGACATTGAGATTAACAGGTGGTGGCAAAGGCAATGACATAGTGGGCCAACCACGATGGTGATAGACATGCGGGTTGAAGATCTCCTGCCATCCATCATTTGAGGGGACTTCAAGATGCAAGGACACATGTGGAGGAACGGTAATTCTAGGGATGTTCTGAGGAGGTTGGAAAGGGGGTATTTCTGGTTGAGGATGCACTATTCCATGGCCAATCCAATTAAAGAACCCAACTTATAAAATATGGTTCAATTCTTGAGGATCAACATCAAAATGGATGGAAAATATAGGCCTTCTATGACCTCGGTTCCAATTTCCCCTGCCTCTATTATTTCTGTCATTGTTGCTCCTACTGAAAAAGCTCATCTTGTAGCAGCAGTTTGGCAGTAATGAAGCTCTTAATAAACCATACATGACACTCTGCTTAAATGAATAAAAAATTGGCTCAAAAATTGACACGAGATACATGCAAATCCATCCATCATTAACCATTCATTAATTTCCAAGTGAACATGGGGTGATAGGGTTCATGGGAAATATGGAGGGAGTGTAATTAGAGAAAAGTGGTATAATGATAGGGGATTAATACACAAATATTTTTCAAAAATTAATCAAACAATTTACTGTGTAATAAAATATCAAAATATCAGTCACCGACCCTTGCTATGTCACTTTTACATAGACTTTTCCTTTTGAATTTATTTCACAGAGCATGGATGCAATAAGTGAAATCGGGATTATGAGGGGATTGTAATGAGCGAAAAATGATAGAATGACAGGGAATCGATATGTGTATTGTTCAATTGAAAATAAATCAACACATACAATCAAAACATATCTTTGCCCATACCTTCAAAGTTTAACAGTGTTCCTTTTTCAAAAAATAATTCAAACTGGTACTTTCTTTGACAAATTTGCTTACTGGCTTCCAAACTATTTTATATAATAATCTATATACCCAGAATTATTTAGTCACATCTACCATTATATCCACATAATCATTATATGACAGTCATAACGAACATCATTGTAATTGCTATAATAAACCATAATATCATTTGATCCATGACCATAACATCAACTCCAATGCTTCATCCCTTAAAACCAATAGGAACACACACAATGTTTACAACAATTCATATCCATCATTTCTTTAAACATTGTCCAATGCAATCAATTTGGACGTTATAACTCTTATTCAAGCCTCAAACATTTTTCACATAGGTGTCACTTTTATATAATCAACATAAAGATTGAACCAAAATAGCATTCAATACTTTGATCTCAAGCTTCAAATAAATAAGTGGGTATAGATCTCTTCCAAAATTACCAAACAAAGGACCCAACCAAAATCGTGCCCAAGTAACCAAGCATGCACAGTGTTCCCATCAACCATCAAACTGGAGTAAATATGATATCAATGTAATATTTATGGTTTAAGACAACAAGTGGAAGGTAAGAATGGTGGTTCGACCAGAGGGTTTGGTATTTGAATAGCGCAAACAAATCATTCTATATGTTCTCTATCATAACTTACCATAGAACAATAACTTGCAATAATTCTCTCAACAGGCTGCAACTTCCAACAAACAACACAAATGAAGCCAACCCCTTTAACAACACTGCAAAATGAGCAACCAAGTATAAACCCGTGCCCAACCAAAAAGCATGAATAATGCTTTCATCAAATTCTGGGTGGCATTATCTTCATACTGTGCAATTTTTTCCATGCAACTGTGTCAGTGAGGGCATAGAAATGTAGCTAACAACTCAAGGTTTTTCCCAGAGAAGGCACGAAATACTTAAATCTTTCATCAATTCACATTGAAACCCACAAGGTCGAAAAATGGTGTGTGTACACTAGCCACAGAGACCAGTAATATTGAGATAAAGGTGGGGCATTTGCAAATCCCATAGATTCGGCAAACTATGATAACCAATTTCAACAGAGAGGAAAACCCAAATACAGAGCCATAGAAAAGCAGGTTCAAGTGAAATCTTTATTCAACAATTCTATGCGAAGGATTACACATAGCAAGAGCACCGCAATAATTTCTTTTAAAAATGCCAACAATCCAGAACAACCACCACAAGAAACCAAGGACACAAACACCAATACATAGTTCAAAACATCATAACAACTTAAGAATCACACAGAACATGAGAAACCATAGCCAAAATTTGATTCAAAGGGCAGAGTAACTCTCATGAATGGAAAAGTAAGAAAACCCATACCTGGAAAAGTATGCGTGAGGAGAAAACTAAGACTATATACTTCCTTCACGATAGAACAAGGTGGAACAACAACAACTATCGGAGCCCAAAACAATGCAAGAATGACCAAGGTGACAGGATCGAGGGGAGTTTGAGTGACGTGCAATAAATGCATGTCACTTCTCCCTTCCAACTTCATTGAATTGTTAGTACGAGCCAATCCCATTCACCATAGCACTACACCATTAATCAATCCAAAAAAAACATTTTCCATATCACTTTTTCAAAGTGTGCCACCCCTTGGTAATATAAACTTATTCAAATGTCAACTTGCTAGGAACATAAATCAATATGAAACAAAAACAATGTGCATAACCATAGTAGCAAGGGTCAAGAGCACCCAAACTCTTGTCATAACAATATACAACATTAGAACCTAAGTATAATTCTTTTATCCAAAAGGGAAACATTATTATATTTTATGAGAGGTCATCAAAGCCATTTAGTTCGATGTTTTAATCATCCAACCAACACATATCACCATAACATTTTAAACCATGATGTAACTGTAACAAAACAACAAAGAAGTTACTGAATAGTTTGTTGTTATAAAACAACAGCAAACCCTTGTTTGACAGTTGAAACTTAAAGCCAAGTTGAGGTCAAAGACAGACCTAGTTGGCAGCTTGTTAGGACCTGGAAAATCTTCAGATCTTTCACTTTGCTCAACTTCTCTATCAACAAGAGGATTCACAATATCAGATAAAGGATTGATAAAAATCCCAACTCCTCTGTTGGGATGATCAGGAAATTCTTCAAGAATATGTTGAATGTTTGCTTCACAGTGCTCTTGCTACTGTACTTGATCACTTGTACTTGCTTGAGCTACATCTGAAACACTTTTTCTTGGTAAAATTCTGTGGTGTTCTTTATTAGCAAATTGGAAGATGTAGAGCAGAAATAATAGATTTTACATAGATTTATCACATAAATGACATATTGCAACCCTAATAGCTAAATAAAGAACCAAAATACCACAAAATATTATACCTTTTTTTATGAGAGTGATGTTCACTTGCCTCTTCGAGGGGGAAACCTCCATTTGAGCAGAGCTTCAATTACAATATACTTCACAATACATCTCATTACATTACTTCTACTTCTTTATATAGTTTTGTCTAGCTCCTAGGAACATTCTAGAGATGAAACTTTTTAGTAGACAAAACCTTCTAGTAAGCCTTCTTTCAATTATTGTTTTCCCACTAGTACATGGGCCTTATTTAGTAGAGATGGCCTCCATACATAACAACCTATCTATCTACTTAAGGGGTTAGGGTAGGACCCTAACATGTCCTCCCCCTTAAAAAACAACATTGTCTTTAAGGTCAAAGATGGGGGAATTTCAGAACGATCTCTGCTAGTTCGTGTGGCATCTTCAAGTGGTGTATCCTTCCACTGTATCAGGACCTACTAGATAGTGTGTTGATAGAGACTATGCTCTCTTTTGTTGAGGATAGCCTTAGGTTGCAACCAAATGGAATCTTCTTCATCTAGTTTTGGAGGACTAGTTTGAATGGGATAATTAGATCTGACCACTTTCTTTAAGTTGGAGAGATGAAAGATTGGATGAATTTTAGAGTGGCTTGGAAGTTCCAATTTGTAAGCCACTGGCCCAATACATTTGAGGACCTTATAGGGGGCCATATAACTTTGGAGTAGGCTTCTGGTGGTGGTCGTCTTTGAGAGAGGTCTGCTTATAAGGCTGCAGACAAAGGAACACTTGATCCCCTTCTTCAAATAAGTGTTTGGAATGATGTTGATTAGCCTGTTGCTACATCCATTTTGAGCCATTACCAGAATCTTCGAGAGCGATGAGAATGTCGATACGAGTTGTGGGGGTTTTGTGGACATCCCACACCTTGAAGACTCCCGCGTAAGTAGGATAGTATTGATGGGGGATTTTGGCCATACATAACTGTTGGGTATGTGTTATATTCTTTGCACAATTAGCCCCATGTGTCGTACGTTGCATCAGGTGTAGCAGGGGGGTCACTCGAGGGGGAAAATACCCCTTTTTTTGGGTTTTTTTTTGTTCGTGTTGGGTGGTTTTGGCACATAGTTTTTTGACCCATGGTTTTTTAATTCTGGTTAAGGAATTAAGATTGTAATCTAATCCAAGTCAATGGATAAAGGTTTTGGATGCTGCAGAATCATATATATTGTATTTGTAAATGGTGAAGTTAATACAATGAGAGTTAAAGGTGCGGCTCTAAACATTTCTTGGTTTTCCCGGTTAAGGGTTTCCAGGGTAAATTTCTAAGTACTATGTGTGAATGTTATTGTTTTCTTTCTATTTTATAAAGAATATATGTGTGCATTGCTATAGTGTAAAGGTTTAAAACCTACATTTGGTATCATAGCAGGTTATGGGGTTCAGGAGGATGGCTTTGTTGCTAAGGATTTGATTATCTTGGGTCTGTGATAAACTTGGTTTCAATGGGAGCTCTACAGTGGTGATTCTTGTGGTGAAAGAGAATGGCGAGCAGTTCTAAAATTGAAATCGAGAAATTTAATGGGCAAAGATTTGAGCTTTGGAAGCTGAAGATAGAGGATCTTCTAGTAGATAAAGAACAGTGGGTTGTTGTGGATCCTGGTACTGCACCTACAAGTATGTTGACAAAAGACTGGTTGAAGTTGGATAGGAAGGCAAAGAGAACAATTCGGTCGTGTCTTTTAGACTTAGTGTTACTAAATGTCACAGGAGAAGCTACAACCAAGGCATTATGGGATAAGTTAGGGGCTTTGTATCAATCTAAGTCCCTAGTAAACAAGATTTTCCTGCGAAAGAAGCTATACCTTTTGAGGATGAATGATGGAGACTCTATGACAGAGCATCTAAATGCCTTCAATACTGTGGTAAGTCAGTTGTTGTCTGTCAACATTAAACTTTTTGATGAAGATAAGTGCATTAGTTTATTGTGTTCTTTTCCAAATTCATGGGATAGTTTGGTTGTAGCTATTGGGAGTAATGCAACCACATTAAAGTTTGATGATGTGGTTTCATCCTTGTTATCAGAAGAAATGAGGAAGAAAACCATGGATATAAAGAGAAAAAATGTCTTATCTATAAGAGGTTGTTCACTTGATAGAAATAAAAATAATTCCTCAAGTGGGAGATCTAAATGTATAGGCATATCTAAATCTCTAGTAAAATCCTTAAAGAAATGTTGGAAATGTGGTAAATCTGGGCATTTCAAAGATTGCAAATAAAAAAGTTTTGAGAGAGGGAAGGGATCTCATGATGTTCCTTCCATGAAAGGAAAATCCTCCTAAGAAGAAGGAGGGGAAGTGTATTTGGGTCCTTCAAGAACACATGCAGATCATGATGAATGGATGATCGATTCAAGTGCTTCTTTTCATATGAATCCCCATAGGGAGTGTTTATTTGAATATGAAAAGTATAATGGAGGTGACATTTTCCTAGGAGATGACTCGGCAACCAAAAGCATAATACGTAGAAAGGTCAAGTTGTAGCTCAAGGATAGAAGGATTATAAGACTCCATGGGGTTTTTCACATTCCAGAGTTAGCTAGAAATTTGATATCTATAAGTAAGATGAGTGATGCAGGTGTACATACTGTGTTCAAAAAGGAAACTTGTAAAATGGTTCAAGGAGAAATGGTGTTGATGAGGGGATTTCAGAATGGAACTCTATACAAGTTGTTTGGAAGCATAATCAGTAATGGGTGTAACAATTCTATTGTTTTTTAGGGTGAAGAAGACAAAACCCCTATGGTATTTAGATAAAAGAAAATGTTGTAGCATCAAAGACTGGGACAGATTGGAGAGAAATTCATTCGAGCATTACATGATAAATGTATGGTTGAAGGTATGTTTTATTGTACATTAGATTTTTATTTCTATGAACATTGCATATATGGTAAACAAAATCGAGTAAAATTCTCATCTGGTGCTACGAGAGAAAAGGGGATCTTAGAGTTAGTACAAAGTGATGTGTTTGGACATGCTCATGTTCCATCACTAGGAAATCTATGTACTATGTTTCATTCATTGATGATTTCTTCAGGAATACATGGATTTGTTTCCTGCGAAATAAATTTGAGGTCTCTGGTAAATTTCAAAAGTTTAAGGCTCTTGTGGAGAATCAGACAGAGAAGAAAATAAAGGTGTAGATGATAGATAATGGTGGAGAGTTATACAAGAATGAATTTGAGGAATTTTGTAAGAAGTGCAGTATAGAAAGGTAGAAGAATACTCCATAAACACCTCAAAAAAATGGGGTTATAGAAAGGATCAATGGGATGTTGATGGAAAAATCAAGGATCATGCTCAATGGTGTTGGGTTAAGACAAGAATTTTGGGCAAAGGAAGTGGGTACTGCATGTTATGTGGTAAATAGATCAACCTCATCATCGTTGGTGGAAAAAAATCCACATGAGGCATGGAATGGTAACAAAATATCTCTTGAACATGTTAGAGTGTTTGGTTGGGATGCTTATGTACATGTTCCAAATAAAAATAGGAGTAAGCTAGATAATAAAGCTGAAAATGTATCTTTATTGGTTATAAATATGGTGTAAAAGCTTATAAACTTTGGAACCCAAAAACTAAGAAGGTTGTCTAAAGTTAGGATGTTATCTTTAGAGAGGTTAAATGTGTTCCCAAATAGGAAGTCCCACCAATAGAAAAATAACTAAAGAAAATATAATTTGTGTTGGAGGGTGAAGAATCTAACTAGGAAAAAGAACATGAATAATAAGAAGAAGAACCTCGTACCCCAGTATTGAGGAGATTAGTTTGGGAAAGAAGACAAACATAAAGGTATAATCCACCTGATTTCCATTCTAGTTTTGCTTTATCTATTACTAATGATGATCCCAAAATGTTAGGGAGGAAGTGGATTCAGAGGATGGTAAACTATGGAAGAAATACACGGTTGAAGAAATGGATTCCTTGGACAAAAGTGAGGCTTGGGATCAAGTTGAGTTGCTAGTTGGAAGAAAACTCATTGGTAGTGAATGGGTGTTTAATAAGAAGTTGAATGCATAAGGTAAAGTGGATAAGTATAAATCTTTCCTAGTAGCAAAGGGATATTCCCAGGTAGAGGGAATAGATTTTGGTGAATTTTTTTCTCCTATTGCTAAATTCACTTCTATTAGATTTATTTTGTCTTTTGTTGCTACTTTTGATCTTGAAGTAGAATAAAGTGACATAAATAAAACATTCCTGCATGGGGATCTTGAAGAATAAATCTACATGAAACAACCATAAGGTTTTGCAGTGAAAGGATATAAAGAGCTAGTTTACAAGATGAAAAATTCCTTGTATGGATTAAAATAATATCCAAGGATGTGGTATCAAAAGTTTGATACTTATATTTTTGGACTTGGTTTCACAAGGAGAAAAGTTGATCACTGTGTGTATTTCAAATTAGTTGGTGATCATTTTATTTATGTGGTTCTGTATGTTGATGATATGTTGTTGATTGGGAACAACAAGGAAATCATCAAGGAGGTAAAAACACAATTCTCTTCTAAGTTTGATATGCAAGAAATTGGTACACAAATTTTAGTTTGGGCATGGAAATTAAAAGAGATCGGGAAAACAAGAAACTCTGGTTGAATAAGAGGAAATATGTTGATACAATATTGTTGAGGTTTAATATGCATGAATGTAAATTGATGAAGGTCCTTATTCATGTAGGTGTAAACTTATTTACAGATCGGTGTCCCAAGACACGTGAAGATAAAGAGGACATGTTCCATGTTCCTTATGCTAGTGTTGTTGGTATTTTGATGTATGCAATGGTTTGTACTAGACTAGACATTGCACATGCAGTGAGAGTTTTGAGCAGGTATATGTCAAAATTAAGAAAGGAGCATTGGACAACTATAAAGAGGGTTTTTAGGTATTTGTGAGGCACTACAAATGATGGAAATTTCTATCAAGGAAGATATGGTGTAGATAGAGTGTTGGAAATACATGGATTTGTTGACATAGACTAGGTTGGATATATGGATCGTAGAAGATCTATAAGGTGGTTGTGTGTTTAAATTATTTGGAGGAGAAATCAATTGGATGAGTGTTAGGGACCTAACCTATCTGTAAAAATGCTGACATTAGTAAATAAGGCCTATATAATAATTTGAACAAGTCTAATGTAAAAAGACTTAACACAAGCTTCCACTTCTAGAAAGATCTTCCTCTAGAATGTTCTTTAGAAGGTAGAATTAGTATAAATAGAAGTAGAAGGTATGGGAAAGTCTTGTCTTGAGAATTATTGTAATAGAGTGTTTCTCCCTCAAAGAGGAAACTGAACTTGGATTTCTATCAATAAAGGTATCATTGTTGGTGTTGTTATTATCTATATTTTTTTGTTCCATTGGTATTTGTTGCAATATTTATGTTTTCTCTTATCATAATACATTTGTTACCTTATGAAGGGGGAATTGGAGAGGAGGTGAGGGTTGGGAAGAGGGGAAGGGGGATTTCGTAGGCTAGAAAAGGGTGGAGATGCAGGGTAGAGGGGGTGGAGGTGATTTAGGGGAAGGGAGAGGAGGTGATCAAAAAGGGAAGGTGGATGGGTATGGGTGGAAAAAGGGGAGGGGTGAGAAGAGGGGGAGATAGGTTAGACAAGGGAAGGTGGGAATGTGCTATAGTGGGAAAACCCCCCTATGGACTACACTAGGGTTCAATCGTGCATGCAGAGCTAACCATCTAAAGTCTCATACTTTTAAAAAATATCCCAACAATACCCCACATTCATGCATAAAATACAAAGTATAAGGATCTGGTATTCTTACCTTAAAATTTGTGTCTGACGTCGATCCTTTTGTGTTCAGTCACTTCTCGAATGCAAGTCTTTTCCCATGGCTGACCTGCATTCACCAAAATAAACACAAGAAACTACGAACATGCATCGTATATATGAATTAGTGGGTTAGATGTCATAACAAAATGTAAGTCAAACATAAAGTTTGAACACATCATATGGCGGGATGGAAAAAGTACTTCTTTATATTAATCTCACAAAGTCACTTACA
>CBVK0101076371.1:0-10007 GCA_900067695.1 Picea abies
TCTCAGTAATATATAGGCCTTCGAGCCTCATTGTAACAGGCAGTTCAGAGGCTAGTAGCCATCACATCTCTTCTTAGAGATAAGCTACCAGCGCCCTAGCTAGTTTATTTCCATTTTGTCTGTAAGCATTTTTCAGTGATTTGTTATTAATAAAATGAAGTCTTATTTCCGCTGCATCTCTTTGTTTATGTGTATTTTTGTATTTCATTGTGTTCCTACATAAATCCGGATCAAATTGGGATGGACTGGTTGGACCAGCACCATGTCATCTTGGATTGTCGGAACAAGGCCTTCACTTGCTTAGATGAAGAAGGGAATCAGAGAGTCGTCCAAGGAATTCCTAAAGTTGTTATTGTTAGAGAAATCTCAGCAATGCAACTAAAGAAGTGCTACAAAAAAGGTTGTCAATTATTTGCAGCCCAAGTGGGGGAAA
Source organism: Picea abies (assembly GCA_900067695.1). Lineage (NCBI taxonomy): Eukaryota > Viridiplantae > Streptophyta > Pinopsida > Pinales > Pinaceae > Picea > Picea abies. The sequence continues at coordinate 434 of CBVK0101076371.1, forward strand.
CGCCTAAGGATAAGGTGCCAAGTATTGAGGATCATGAGGTACTTAAAGAGTTCGAATATGTATTCCAGGAAGTACCTGGACTACCTTCGAAAAGGGATATTGATTTCTCTATAAACTTGATGCCTGGAACAGCTCCAGTGTCAAAGGCTTCGTACAGGATGAGTGTGCCAGAACTGAAAGTGTTGCAGTTGCAGCTTGAAGAACTTCTGAAGAAGGGGTATATACGCCCAAGCGTGTTGCCTTGGGGTGCCCCGGTCCTGTTCGTTAAGAAGAAGGACGGAACGCTGAGATTGTGCATTGATTTTAGGCAATTGAACAAAGTAACGGTGAAGAACAAATATCCTCTGCCGAGGATTGATGATCTCTTCGATCAGTTGAAGGATACAAAGATTGTTTTGAAAATAGATCTAAGACCAGGATATCACCAAGTAAGAATAAATGATGAAGACATCAACAAGACCGCCTTTAGAACAAGGTATGGTCATTACGAGTTCACAGTGGTGCCGTTTGGACTATCAACTGCACCCGTTGTTTTTATGAGCTTGATGAATGGAGTATTCAAGGACTATCTAGACAAGTTTGTCATCGTCTTCCTGGATGACATTCTGGTGTATTCCAGGACCGAAGAAGAACACGAACAACATCTGAGGATGGTGTTGCAGGTGCTAAGAGAGCACCAACTGTATGCCAAGCTGAGCAAGTGCTTGTTTTATCAGGAACAGATCCATTACTTGGGACATATTATCTCGAAGGATGGGATAGCGGTAGACCCTGAGAAGATTGAAGCCATTAGAGAATGGTCAGCGCCAAGGAACGTAACGAAAGTTAGATCCTTCATGGGATTGGCTGGTTATTACAGAAGGTTCATCGCAGGGTTTTCCAAGATAGCTCACCCTATCACTTCCTTACAAAGAAAGGGGAAACAGTTTCACTGGACAGAGGGATGTGAGGAAAGTTTCCATCGATTGAAGCAGTTGTTAACCAGTGCTTCAATCCTGAGGATTGCAGATCCAAATGTAGATTTCATAGTATGCACTGATGCATGCAAAGAAGGACTGGGAGGGGTCCTCAGTCAGAACGGATTCGTAATCTATTATGAGTCCAGGAAATTAAAATAGCACGAGAAGAACTATTCAACCCATGACTTGGAATTGGCAGCCATAGTTCATGCTCTAAAGAAATGGAGGCATTACTTCACTGGAAGGAAGTTTGAACTCAGAACAGAACATAACGGTATGAAATATTTGTTTGATCAACCAACCTTAAACGCTAGACAAAGTAGGTGGCTGGAATTTCTATGTGAGTACGACTTTGAGATCAAACATATCAAAGGAAATGGGAATAAAGTGGCTGATGCACTCAGCAGGAGGGTGCATGAATTACATGCTACAGCCATTAGCATGTATCAGACTAATATTAAAAGCAGAATTATGGAGGCTGCAAATGTAGATCTGCAGTATAGAGAATTGGTAGCCAAGCTACAGCAGGGTAAGATGCCACAGAAGATGGAAATTTATAAATTGGAAACAGATGGAATACTACTGTACAAGAACATAATTTTTGTACCCAATGTCCAGTGCTTGAAACAAGTGATTTTGCAGGAGATGCATAATGTGCCTTATGCAGGGCACCCTGGATATCAGAAAACAGTAGCAGTGGTCAAGAGCCATTACTTTTGGTCGGGTATGAAGAGAGAGATCGTTGAATATATCGCCAGATGTATGGAGTGCCAGAAAGTTAAAGCTGAGCATAGGCACCCAGCAGGGTTGTTGCAACCTTTACCCATTCCTGAGTGGAAGTGGGAAGTAGTAATGATGGATTTTATTACGGGATTGCCCAAAACAACCAAGCTGCATGATTCGATCATGGTGGTGGTGGACAAGCTTACAAAAGCTACCCATTTTATTCCACTGAAAACTACTCACAAGGCAGCAAATGTTGCTGATATTTTCATAAAGGAAGTGGCACGATTGCACGAAATTCCTAAAACGATTGTGTCCGACAGAGACCCGAAATTCACCCGAAATTCACCTCGAATTTCTGGAAAGGATTGTTCAAAGGATTCGGAACGAATCTGAACTTTAGTACAACTTATCATCCTGAGTCTGATGGATAGACAAAGAGGGTGAATAGGGTAATAGAAGACATACCAAGAATGTATGTGATGGACAAACCATCAAGATGGGAAGACTACCTACACTTGGTAGAATTTGCCTACAACAATGGGTATCATGCATTGTTGAAGATGAACCCATTTGAAGCACTTTATGGAAGAAAGTGCAATACTCCAATGAGCTGGGATAATCCAGTTGATAGAACAGTAGTTGGGCCAAGTTGTTCAAGGAGATGGAGGACCAAATGATGAAAATTAAGCAGAATTTGAAAGCTGCCCAAGATAGGCAGAAAAGTTATGCTGATAAGAACAGAAACCATAGAGAGTTCAAAGTGGGTGATCATGTTTTCCTGAAAGTGAAAGCTAATAGGAGTTCCCTGAAGCTGGGAAGTTGCGCCAAGTTGGCAGCCAGATTTTGTGGGCCATTTGAAATCCTAGAAATGATTGGGGCAGTTGCATATATGCTTGCATTACCTGCATCCATGACTGTACATAATGTGTTTCATGTTTCATTGCTTAAGAAATATATACCAGATGCTAATCATGTTATTGATTGGAATGTGATTCAGGTGGAACAAAAAGGTGTCCTGCAAGTGCATTCTGTGCGCATATTGGACAGGAAAAACAAATAGCTCCAGAATCGAGCTATAGGGCTTGTAAAGGTCCAGTGGACCTGGTACGGTCCTGAGGACATGACATGGGAGCATGAAGATGTTATGCGGGCAGAGTACCCGCATCTTTTTGAAAATTTTGAAAAGCTTGCAGATGCAGTGTAAAGTTGCACTAAGGACAGTGCAAAAATAAAGGGAGGGGATTGTAATGTCCCCAAGGCCGAGCCCTGTTGTAAATCATGTCTATGAAGTATAAAGCTTGTATTATGAATTGTAATTATGTTTTATAGGTTGTTGAGCCAAGTTTATATAAGTTGGTGGGCTTATGTGTTATTAGACCAGGGAGCCTAAGTGTTGAAGGCCAGGAGCCTGATTTTTGTACATGTAATTATGCACAGTATTAATACAAAACATCTATGCGTGTGGACCGACCACGAGGAATGAGTGATGGGGGACTAAGCATCCACAAAGCCTGGGTAAGGGAGAGAGGGTTGAGAGGTAGGAAGAGGGTCTAAGTTGAGGGGGCTTAAACCCTTGAGAATAATATTAAATTATTATTCTAAAAATGATGTGTGAAACGTGTTTTCCTTGATCCCAAATCCCTGGAAGGGGGAACACGTGCCTAAAAGCGCACACCAGCTGATGAAGCACATGCAGCCTCATGGGCGACGTGTGTCAGCCCAAGCGCATGCAATTTAACCCAGGAAGTGAGTCGTGTTGGGGGTTCGCTTCCCATTTTCCGCGGACGGTTGCATCTGAGTGGGTTCGTCGTGCATTCCTCCATCCATAACCTAAGTCGGGGAGTCCATTCTCCATCTTCTGTCTGAACGGGAAGGCATTCCCGATCGACCTCTGTTGGGTGTTTTATGTTGGATCCTTTACCTAAACCATGGGAGTCTCTGCGTGGAATCTCTGTACACCTTACGCATCTCTGAAACCAAAGTCGTGAGTCTGTCCTTTATTGCTGGTTGGGGAAACCCAAAGTGTCTCGTAATTGCTGAGCCTTGTTATGCTGAAGCGTATATCTGTCACTTGTTTTGGGAAACCCGTGTTTGTTGTCCCAGTTCACTGTGGCGGCCACGTAGTTCTTGGCTAGGTGTGGTTGCTGCTGTTGTATGTTCGTTGCTGAGCCTTGTTGTTTTTCTACTTTGTACGGGAACGAGATTAAGGAAACCGGTTGTATGACCTATGTGTAACCTCTTTCCAGGTGAGGGAGGTGATTGTTGTTGAAGAGACAGGTTTTACCAAGCCTGTGAGCAACTCTCTCTAAGTGAAAGAGTGAGTGGAGGAAGGAGAGAGCTCCTGGAAGGAACCCTGTAGCTGCCACAGAGCTCGAAGATTTCCGGTCCGGTCTGTTGCTGAAGCCCAAGGCAAGGGAGGTTAGCAGTCGAAGGATTGTCTAGGTGACAGAGAAGGTGTATACTCCTAGGGTGGGACAGGCATGTGGGGAAGGAGAGTCTGTGGGCAGTGGGCATAAGTGGTTCCTGGGAGAGAATCCTCCTTTTACGTGTATTCTTCCTATAAACCTTACCTAGCCTAGGATTCCTTACCCGGTGGAGCTTAGTCCCAACTCGGGGGTGACCTACTGCTGAAAGTGATGAGCAACGTGGTCTAAGGCTGGGAGGTTCGTGGAAGGTTTACATGCAGTTGATGGTGCGTGACAGTTTCAAAGATAAGTGTCACTATGTTTTGTAATTCTGTAATTAGTTAAATTGCATACCTATGATTCTTGCAATGTTATCACGTATTTTGTTGTGCATATAAATTATTGTTATTTCCATTAACTCTGAAATGCTAGTAGTAATTTTGTGTTTAACTGTAATTAAGCGTTTTAAGTTCATTAGAATGCATAATGTGTTACATAAGTGTTTTTCCGCGTAGTAGTGTTGGCCCAACCATGGGGTTGATGGCCGGGGGCGTTACATTTGTGTAGGTTTCTCCTCTATGATTGTAGTTGCTTAATCATTGCATTTTTATACACTGTATCAGAGCATTCATGCAATCCTATGAGGGAAGAGTAATACTTCAAAGAGCATGTTAACTGAAGGCCACTACAATGGCTTTAGGAGGTTGTGCAAGCATGTTTGTTGCAGTTCGTCACAGCTTCTATTGGGAAGGTTTAAAGCTCAATAAGGTATATAAGGTCTTTCATATTTTATATTGTTGATCTATAAAAATCTACATTGTATCTGTCGAAGCAGTCCACGGCTTGTGACAAAAGGGAATGCAGAATGAATATGCAAAAACCAAATAAAATGTGAGGGTTTGGAGAAGTGTTGTCATTACTGAAAGAAAAACCCTTGTTCATATTAGCTGACAGCTGCCCTTGTTCATATTAGCTGACAGCTGCCCTGCCTACACGTCATCCATCTTTGCAGCAGAAAGAATGTTGTTGTCATAAAGGAGTGAAGAAACTGGAGCTTGACAAAAGAAGAAAAGAAACATAAATGAGCAAAACAAAATGCAGAGAAGGCAAGCAAGAAGACGTTCAAAGTGAGGAACAGATTGAGCAAACACAGCAAGTGAACAAACAACAATAGAATAAATAGCAACAAAGAAAGAGCACAACTTTCCAATCAAAGAACAAACCTGAGGAACAGATTTAACCAATCAATGGTGGGAAAGGCAAGAAAATGAACCTTAACATGAAAACTTGCAGACCAAAAACAAAAACCCTCCCATAGAGGAACAATAGAGAAAAAAATGCCTCTCAATGAAGAACTTGGCAGACATGAATGTGGAGCATGCACCTTGCAAGGAAGCAAGATGCCAAATGAAGCAGGGCCATGGAGAGACGAAATATAGAAGATAGCTACCAGTTGGAGAGATGTGACAAGGAAATGACAGATGTGAATTGAAAGTACAGAAGTTTGAAGTTTGATTTTTGAAGGATTTGATTCAATTTAATCAAATAGTACAGTCAGGTGGATTTAAGGGAATGTTTCTATTTTAGAATTTTTTAATAAAGCACTTTTTCATTTATGTTTCTCCTTCTCATCTTTATAAGGTTGACAGTTTCTCGAGAACACCGTTTCTCCAAGCATCTCTGTCTCTCTCTAGCTAAACAAAATTGGTATTTTCTCCAATTGTTACCCAATGCAACAACTCTCTTAAACCTTTTTCTAGAGTTCTGATGCTCTCCAACAAATATTTTGTTAGATTTGAGTCTTCATAGTTTGTGTCTCACAATTAATTATTACTCTAATATTAGCATAAATCCATCTTAACCCTCAATCTATTAAGGATTGAGAGAGGATAATTTTTTATTTTTATTTTTTATATTTTTTATGTTATGGTAATTAATTAAAAGAAATAAAAAATCAGTGTTAGTTTTTACAATTTTTTTTATAACATGATTGACCAACACTAGCACAAGCATGTGGACTTGTGAAAGCAACTCTTTGGCTAATCTACCATGATTGGAAGGTATCTACTTTGCAAAATTCACCCAGAATATGCACTTAACTCCAACCACTGTCACAGGTGCTACTGTACAACAAACATGAAAAAAAGAACAAGCCTGTCCAAGGGGAGACTTGAACCCATAGTGAGGGTTTCAGCATAGCCCAGCTTTCACCAAAACCCAGGAAGCCACTGTTGACAGCTTTTTCGACCTTGGACAGAAGTATGTTTTTTTTCAATTTAATTTATTAGCACTACAACGGAATCACACATAGGTGTCATGGACATCTCTTCCACGCTGGGATGTATATATATGTTTTAATTTTGATTGGTTGCTGAACTCAAAATAGATCCAGAAAGTGTTTTAACTTTTTGCTTTTGCGACACTCTAATTTGTTTGGCATCTAAAACGGGCGTCATATATTGTAACAGTTTCTCCCCTCAATCCAGCTGCACCCTGCTTTCTTTTTCACTCCCTTGTCTATCATAACCTTTCTCACTCTTGTGACATTGTCCCAATCGCCAACAGCAGCATACATGTTTGACAACAACATATATGGTCCAGCATTTAGGGGTTCCAACACAAATAAGCGTTCTGCAACCCGTCTTCCAAGTTCCAGATTGCCATGAATTCTGCAGGCACTAAGCAGTGCGCTCCACACAACAGCATCAGCATCAAATGGCATGTTGTCTATAAAGCTCTCTGCCTCATCAATGTGTCCTGCTCGACCAAGGAGGTCAACTAGGCAAGCATAATGATCCACTCTAGGTGTGATACCATGGTTTCGATTCATGGAATCGAAGTAACATCGGCCTTCATCTACTAGGCCTGCATGGCTGCACGCAGAGAGAACGCCAACAAAGGTACTTTGGTTAGGCTCCACACCTGCCTGTCTCATTTGTTCAAAGACGTTAATGGCATCTTTGCCACATCCATTCTGGGCATATCCAGCAATCATAGCATTCCATGAAACCACATTTCGTTCAGGCATTTTGTCAAACACTTTTCGAGCATCAGTTATGCTCCCGTATTTTGCATACAAATCAACAATTGCACTTCCGACAAATAGATTAGAATCAAACCCAGTTTGTAGAATGTAGGCGTGCAACTGTTTTCCATGTTTTATACCTGCTGGACCAGAGCACGCATTCAAAACGCTTGCAAAGGTGACCTGGTCCATCTTGACTACATCTCGTTGCATATGGCAAAACAGTTTCAGAGCTTCCCCACTGTATCCAATCTGAGCATATCCTGCAATCATGGTCGTCCATGAGACCTCATTACGATCAGGCATTTCATCAAAAAGTTTCTGTGCACCTTCCATGCTTCCCCATTTAGAATGCCCTGCAATCATGGTATTCCAAGAGATCTCATCCCGTTCAGGCATTTTCTCAAACAGTTCGTGTGCCTTATCTAAACCACCTGATTTCACATAGCCTGCAATCATAGCATTCCACGAGAATACGTTTCGCTCAGGCATTTTATCAAACATTTGGCGTGCATATGCAACATTCCCACATTCAACGTACAAGTTAACTACTCGATTTTTCAGGAAAACTCCCGAGTTGAATCCAGTTTTGATCATGTGGGCATGAATAAGCTTCCCATCTGCCAAGGACTTCATGTCCATACACCTCTGCAACAGACGAGCATAAGTTCTCCAATCAGAAGAAATGTCTCGTTGGGTTGCTGTATTTACCGTTGAATTGAAGAAGGCAGCTTTTTTCATGGCGTCAATTACTCCCTCCCTCCATCCATCAATCGGGGTTTGAGGAGTATGGTCATCGATGCCACTCGGCTGGATTTGGGGTTCTTGCAAACTTTATGAGCCTGCATTAGATGGGTTTCCACTGAAGGCTCAGAATGGGTTCATACCTTGGCCATTACCTTTCCAATCCTTGCTTTATTTTTCAGTATGTGGTTTTCAAAGTAAAATAATTATATGGCTGCGGAGAGATATGTAATTTAATAGTTTTACTAGTTGATTCTTAACCCTTTGTAATAATAATAATAATAATCTTTCCATCATATTGATTGATTGTGTTAAGGATGTTGAGGTTTTTAACCACTTTAATTGCATTATATCATTTGGTGTAGTGAAAGATGTAATTAGATGAATTCCCTTTCTTGATCTAAATTTGAATCATGCTTCCTCTTCATCTTTTTTAAGGGGCAATTGGTGGAGGGGTTGACTTCTTAGTCATGAACATATATGTATCAACAACACACTCTTCAAAGGGTATGGTGGAGTCATTTATTGATGTTATACGCTCAAATGCATATATATCCTTCTTTTCCACCATATACTTAGGATTTGTCATTCAGTCTTTTCACTAGTTGGGTTTATTAATTTTTTTTTGTTGGTTTCAAAAATGTGTGTCTCTGGACACACTTGCTTCAAATGGTTTGTCTCTAATCATGTCTCAATCTTTGCCACTCATAGTGTCCTCAAGATTGTGGTCTTAATTGTATTTTCACAAAGCACATAGGAATCATGCACCCCTTTTTCTCGTCTTTTATAATTTACCCCTTTTTATTGAGGGATCTCTATCCTCTACACTAACCCAAATTTTCAAATCTCGTGGTCAAAAGTCTATATAGATTCACTCATTAACCATACAATAACATTGTGGTACAACAACCATCCCATTCGTCTAGCCAATTTCAATTTTCTTGTATCCCACACCAAACATTAGGACTTGTTGGAATGTGACTCTATTTTCAAGTTCTTGAAGTAGGTTGAGTCTATGTTTTTGGACAATCTAGTGCCATTTTGAAGACATGCAATTGCCACCATCTCTCTAGTGCTTGTGCCAAAACTGTTGGGTGTGAACACCCCTCATTTTGTAATTAATACTCAACTTTTTTGAGAAATGTAAATCGGTATATTAAATTGAGTCGACCAAGAAAGATGCATGACCTAGCAATCAAAGTTGACCCAGGAAAACCATGGGAAAACAACCCTTGCCTATAACTAAAGGCTTTCGATAGGATATTAGGTTACTTTTCTTTTTACTTTATGTTATTACAAGCTATAAAACCTTAGAGAAAATGATTATAGTGATTGTCATTCTGAGCCTGAAACTCTTTTACTACTAATTATTCTTATCTCAATAGAACTAACTCTTAGGAGGGGAGATTGTTTGGCTTCCTTGACATTATGACCAAACTCAAGGCTATAATTGATTTTCATACTATAAGGGCTATATTCAAATGGGTGAAATGAGGACTTGCCATATTCTTGAGGAGTCATAGGCATGCGATTGTCATCATTTGTCAACTCACATTTCTTCATGGGAAAATATATCTTCTTATCTCCATGGGATTGCAAAATTGACATAAAAAATAACATATGTGTACTTGATACTCTGTCAATGTTCTCATTCCCCACTAATATGCTCATTCCATTAGGCAGTCTCATTGCAATCTCCAACTCTACACAAATCT
>CBVK0101076372.1:0-10007 GCA_900067695.1 Picea abies
TCTTTCTTTATTTGCATTTTTACTACAAGCCTTGACGAAGAGAACACTGCCTTGGCTTGGTGGCCAGAGCTGACAGCGTTACCCACTAGTATCTTCGCAGAAATAAGAAGGTTGGCTCGTGATGAGACCCCCTTTCCTTTGGCCATGAAACCAAAGGTCACTGCCCTGGTTTGGTGACCAGATAGTGGCAATGTCACACCGCTAAATACCTATGAACATAATGGGCCGGCTTGTGATGAGACCTCCCATCCTCTTGGTTAGGTCTTGCATTTATTCATTTCATTTTTTCTTAGGGTCCCTTAGTTTCTTATCGAGAGGCTTTTTATTGCCTTCTCGGGGATCCCCTGGGCGAAGCATCTCTAGGTTTTTTCATTTTCCTATGGCTTTTATCTTTTACCAGCTGCTTTTACCTCCTAGGCCTTTAGCCCCTTCTTCCCACAAGACAAGATATACCCTGGAAGGTCATCCTAATGGCCAGACTAGGGGAATGGGATAGATGAGCGGGATATAAGATGGAAAAGTGATAAGATAGTGGGAGCGGACGATGGTTCTGCAAAACCCCCTTGGTGGCTAACCAAAACCCATGAATACCGGCTTGCTAATTTGCCCCATCAATCACCCCAACAATGGTCAAGAGGATTAGTGTAAGATCCAAGCAGTCATCAGAAATGAAAGGAAACTAATGCATATGGAAGAAGGTTATAATGATCAAATATGACACATACCATGATACCTCGGACCAATTACCTCATGGAGCAAGAGCCCTCTTTGATGCAAGCCCAGGCTGGTGGTGATGGAAGCTGGTACTGCTGACAGGACAAAGCTGGCTGAGAAGAAGAAATATGGGCCCTCCAGGGCCATGCTCAAGTCGCTCCTGCTCTTGGTACTCCATGTCTAGGACCATGTGGGCCTTGAGACATGATCTCCTAGTTATCCCTAGATATCGGGGATAACAGGCCCAACCCACAGGGCTTCAAATTTACCATGTTTGCCCTTGTCTTGTTTAGGAGCATCCCATTTCAGCACCAGGTCTCCTATCTGGAACGACTCCTTTTTGGCCTTCTTATTGAAAACCTGCTTGATCTTCTGCTAATGGTCTTGGATTCTGTCCACTGTCTACTCCCTAGCTTGCTGGACTTCCACTAGTTGATGAATCCTTCTGATCATGTCATCAGGTTCCTCCTGATGATCCTGGAGGAATTTCACTACAGGGATGGCTAACTGAGAAGGGAAAACAATCTCCGCTCCATAGACTAATTGGAAAGGAGAGATGCCGATAGATCTCTTCGTGGTTACTCGGTCGGCCCATAGAGCAAATTTTAATTTGGAATGCCAGCCCTTCTTGTTGCCTTCCAATAGCCTTTTGATGATCGTTATCAGGCTTTTGTTGGAGGATTCTGCTAAATTGTTTCCCTGTGGATAATATGGGGTGGAGTGAATCAGTTTGATCCTGAAATGTTCGCAGAACTTGGCTAATGGCTCAGACCCGAAAGCCGCTGCATTATCAGTGACAATCTTATTTGGGCAGCCGAACCTTGTGATGAGGTCCCCCAGGAATTCAATGATTACCTTGTGGGAAGCGCTCCTGGTAGGGATAGCTTCAATCCACTTGGTAAAGAAATCTGTAGCAGTCAAGATCCACCTGTGCTGCCCACTGGAAGCAGGGTGAATTTCCCAATGAAGTCTAGGCCCCACTACTGGAAAGGTCCTGAAACCGCCACCGGTTTTAACGGCAGAGACTTGAGCTGTTGCTTTCCTGCAAACTTTTGACATTTGATGCAGGCCCTAACCCTTTTGCAGACGTCAGTGAACATGGTAGGCCATTAATATCCAGCCCTGAGGATTTTGTGGGTTGTGGCTTTCCAGAAATGGTGCCCCCCACACAGGCCGCTATGAAATTTAGCCACGATCGTTTCGGCCTCTTGTGGACTCATGCATTTTAAAATCACTCCCAGGGGGTCTTTCCAATATAACACTTGATCAATCAGGCAATATCTGATTGCCTTGAGCTTCAGGGCTCTCACTTTGCTTCTTTGCAGGTCGTCTGGGGGCCGCAACTCTTGTAGAAAGTATATGACATCCTTATACCAAGGACATCCAACTAATGGGGATTCTTTTCGAGGGTCCATTTCAGACAGTCGACCTTGTGGAATTCCTGAGCATTCGCTTATGAAACTTATTCCCAAAGCTTGGCAGTTTGCTTCAGCCAACAACTTGGCTAAACCTTGACCTTTGATCAATTTGGTGGGCCTTATTTCGAGGTCGAATTCCAGGATTTTGGCTATCCATTTACTCCTTCTCCCGTCTATGTCATGATGGATAAGAATGTCTTTAATAGCAGCCGAGGGGACATAGGCGATAATATTTGACTGCAGGATGTAGGTTCTAAAAGCTTTGAGAGCCTTTACTAGAGCATAAGCCTGCTTCTCCATAGTGTCATACCTGACTTCGGCGTCCCTCAATGCTCGGCTGAAATAAGCAATAGGCTGCTCTAGCCCACTGTCATTTGTCTGTAATAGAACAACAACCACTGTGTCAGGTGAGGCAAAGGAGAAAATAAAGAAATCCTTTGAGTAGTCGGGACTGATAAGCACAGGAGCTTCAGTCAGGGCCTTCTTGATTTGTTCAAAGGAATGTCGTGATTGAGGGGTCCACCTTACTTCATTCTGTTTCTTCAACATGGTTGTTATAAGCTTTACCTCCTCAGCAAAGTTAGGCACAAACCTCCTCAGAAAGTTAATTTTACCGAGGAAAGATTGGACCTCCTTCTTGGACCTCGGGATTGATAAGGCTTGTATCGCCTCAACTCTGCTGGGGTCAATTCTGACTCCTTCTGCTGATACTATGTGGCCTAGTAGATTTCCCTCCTGCATGGTGAACAGAGATTTCTTGGGGTTTAATGAAATGCCAAACTTTCTGCATTTCAAGAAAACCTTCCTGAGATGACGACGATGTTCCTTATCAGATTTTGAAAAAACTATGATGTCATCCAGATAAACCACCACAAATTTATCCTTTTCCCCGATGAAAGCTATATCCATGGCACGCTGGAATGTTGCCCTTGCATTCATTAATCCAAACGGCATCTTGGCATACATGAATGTGCCCCATGGAGTGGTGAATGCTATCTTTTCCCTGTCCTCAGGCAGAATGGAGACTTGATTGTAGCCAGAGAATCCATCTATCATGGACATCCTGGAAGCTCCAGTTACCCTCTGCAGTATATGTTCCATCTTTGGCAAAGGGTAGTTATCCTTTCGTGAGCTCCTGTTCAGGTTTCTGAAGTCTACACAAAGTCGGATCTCTCCATTCTTTTTCCTTACCGACACCAAGTTGGCCACCCACTCTGAATATCTCAGTGGTACAATGATCTGAGCTTGAAGCAGCTTCTTCACTTCCCTTTCCATGATAGGCAGCAGCAAAGGATTGATCTGTCTCAACTTCTTCCTAAATGGTCTTGCTCCCTCTTTTAGCGGGATCTTATGCTCGATGATAGAGGTGTTGTAGGTTTTGAGGTCTTCATAGGTCCAGGCGAAAACATCAGCAAATTCCCTCAAAATTCTAATGTATTCAGACCTCTGCTCTTCTGTCAGACTTTTTGACAATTTGACAAGCTTGGGCTCATTCTCGGTCCCAATGTTGCACTGAATAGTACCAGTGTCATCCTCCGAGATTTCCCCCTTTAATGATACATCATTTCTGTCAAAGATCCATTCCAAAGGAACCAGCCCCCTTGGGATATGATTTCTGGGCAGCTGTACAATGTCACGCTCTGCAATCTTATTTAGAAAATTACCCCCATCAAGCTTTCCTTCAGAGACAGAGTCTTGGTCAATATGCATCTCTGAGAATTCTTCGACAGTCTCCAAGAACTTCTTGATTTCGAGATCATCCTCGAATACCTTCCAATGTTTGACGTTTTCAGGTATGGAGGCCCTGTATTTCACTTCCACATCATACCTCAGTTTGGGCAGCAAGGGTACCTTGAAAATACTTGTTGATGTAGCCAAGGAATCTGCCACTATGTTTTCTTCTCTTGGGATGAAAGAAATGTTGAATGCTGAGAAGAAACTGTCAACTAGGTCCCACACCTCATTTCTGTAGCTTCTGAGTCGAGGATGCTTAGCCTGATAAGCGTTTCTGATCTGCTGGACCACCAAATCTGCATCTCCAAACACTGCTACTTCCTGAATCCCCATTTCCCTTGCAGCTCTTAACCCCAGGACAAGAGCCTCATACTCTGCCACATTGTTGGTAACTTCAAATTCTAATTTGTATGACAGAGATATGGTTTCCTGAGCAGGTGACACAAAAACCACTCCAACTCCAGCGCCTTCTCGGGAACAGGCTCCATCAAAAAACATTTTCCAGATCGGGGTGATGGAGAGAGGAACTTCAGGGGAAACAGTGGGTTGCTTTCTGAGTTTCTGAGGAGACTCGGGGGCATGGGTGAGTTGAAGCACACTGGAACCTAAATCAGTGTCTAAGGCGAAAATGGGATGGTTGGTAGGGTTGGCCTCGTCACTGATTATATAGGCCAATTGGGCTTCCCTATATAGTCTTCTATGCTCTCCTCCAAACACTGGGATAGTAGCATATGTAAGGTCCATCTGCAAGGTTCCCCCTAGTCTTTTTATCCAAGACCTCAATAGTAGCATACCGAACTTGGGGGGGACATCAACTACCATGATATCCATGACCACACTTTTCATGGGCAGTTGAAACAAGGTTACAACCAGGTCTTTAATAACTCCAAGACACTGAACTCTCATGGAGTCAAAAGAATAGAGGTCATGATAGGCTCGGGTGACTTCTAGTCCTAACTCTTCCATGACAGTTTTGGGCATGAGGTCGTGAGAAGCCCTTGAATCCATCAAGCAGTTGTGCAACACTTCATCATGTATGTTTAGGGATGTGTAGAAGGGAGGGGATGAATAATCTCTATCTTCTACCATGGGACCTAGGACAACTACTGGATTTTTGTCTTGGAGGTTTATGGAGTCAGTGGGAAGGCATGAAGCTTCAGATTGTAAAATCTCAGAGAAGTGTTTCTTAAATTCTCCATGTTTAATTAGCTCGGTGAGGGGCACAGGGATTTTGATCTTTTGAATCTCATGCTCAAAATTAAAAGAAGATGCAAGCTTTGGAATCTCTCTTATTTCAGGAACATGATCATGGACAACAAGAGAGAGGGGTTGGGCCTTCTTACCTCTGTGAACATCTGCTACTTTACTAGCAGGCTTCTCTATTCTAGTGGACTGCTCGGGAATATCAGGTGCTGTTGTCTTTTTGTCGGACCTCAGGTTATACCTGTCTCGGCCGCCACTAGCCTTGTCTCCCTTGCTTAGTTCATTCAGCTGACTGTTCATGTGAGACTCCTCGTAGGCTGATTGAGTGAGATGAGGAAAATGAGGAGTGTCTCCAATGCAGTGGATCTCAGGATCAAGCTCATCTGATTCCCCTTCTTCTTCCTCGGCCATAAAATTGTTTTGGAAAGGGGCTTGAATCTTCTGATCTTCTCTGTCTCTTCCCCTTTCCTTTTGCACAGTCGGGGAAGTCATATGGTTTGGCCTTCTGAAACCTTCTTTATTTTCGGCGTTTTGAGGGCCCTTGTATGCTTGCCTCCCCTCCACCTTCATTCTCCCTATCTCTGCAGACAGAGACTTCACCATTTTGGTTAGCTTATCCACTTGACGGTGGGGCACCGATGGGTCGGAAGTTGAGGCTTACGACCTTCCCTTTCTCCTGTCTGCATCGACCTTGCTCCTCAGTCTGTCGGCTGCTAATACATTAGATTCCACTTCTATGGCCGCATATTGCATCTGAGCCAAGGAGGTGGCTCTTCTTTCTCTCAACAACAGGCAAAAATCGGGGCCAAATGCACTAGCATAAGAAATTTTGGCCGAGGCTTCTGAAGGCTTTATCTCGGCAGGGATTTTATTATACATCTTATTGAATCTTTTGGAGAAGTCGGAGACAGACTCTCCATCCATCTTCTTCAAAGACCCGAACTCTGTCATGTAATACATGAAATCCTTCCTATCTCCCCACTGCCTCAGGAAAGCACTATCTAGAGCTTCAATCCCAGCAATAGATTCGAGAGCCAATCCTCTAAACCACTTCCTCACTTCACCATCCAGGCTCTGGACGAAGACTCTCATCCAGACATCTTCATTTTCAATGTTGAGGTTGTCTACATAACTGTAGAAAGCAGCCAGGTGCTCCTCGGCAATTATGTCTCCTTCCCCAGTGAACTTGGGCATGTACTTCAAGTAATCTCCAGCAAGGAGGGGGTTCATAGGATGGGGTAGAACTAAGGGAGCGTATCTGGCAGCGAGTATGGCGTCCATTCTATTCAGAGGGGGATTAGCACCAGCCATAGGGATATTAGGTAGAGGAGAACCAGGAGGAGAAGGAGTTCGCAAAGGGGCTATGGGGAATGAGTCCCGAAGTGGAGTGGGAAACAAGAGGGGATTTAAGGAGGAGGCTAGCGAACTCAAGTCAACAAGCGCTTTTCTTCGTGCAGGAGTGGGAAAATCTTCTGCAGTCACGGGTCTTCGCTAATAAATAGCTTCAAAGGAGAGGGGAGTGACAAGGATTTCTCCCTCTAATCCCAGGACGGGAGGGGAAAACTCAGCAGGAACACTCCCAAAATTCAGGAAATGGGAAACCTCTAAAGGAGGTCTATCAAGAAACTGAGGAGGAGAAAAAGGAGCTCCTACAGAAGGAAATGGCAGATTACCTGTTTCGGCGGTGGGAGCTTCTTCTTCAGGGGCCTTTCCCTTTCTGAGCACCACCTCCGGATCAGTTACAGGTGTAGGTAGAGGCAGCTGTGGATGTGACCACGTATGTCTGCCTCTGGAAGCCACAATTAATAGAGCAGGTTCTCCACAGCGAAGTCGTCATAGTGGAGTCGCCAGGTGCACAACAACAATCTTAATAATTCTGATACCTGATGCACCTTCAGAATCAGTTAATCATTGTCGTTCAATCTCGGGGAAAATATTCAACTTCATCCCCGGCAACGGCGCCAGAAATGTTAGCGTCGGAAGTCACTCCTGGATTGCTTGAAGGAGCAGAGCCTGACACCCATCAGTTTAATGTCACGATTTGTTTATAAAGGGGTGATCAAATGGAGATAAAGACTTGAGGAGATATTTCTCTAACTCAGGGACTGGGTCTGGTAAATAAGTAACAAAGGAGGTCTCGACCTAACTTCAGCCAGTGGGTTGATTAAAAGATGATCAGGTGGAAGACTTAGTAGGAAAGGTGAACAAACGACTTTGGGCAACAGGCTTTCGACAGTTTGCAGCAGAAAGACTCTGACTGCAAGATCCACTTGGTTCAGGGTCTTAAGGAACTGAAAGGGGACTTGACTGGATCTTCCAATTCCAAGTCACTCAGTGCTGGGAAAATCACAAGAACTGATTAGAGATAGTGCAACTATTATAGTGATCCATTACAACATCATCCTATAATAGTTACAACTCGACTGGATCCTCCAATTCCGAGCTGCTCTAACGCAGTGTAAACAAAGACATGAAAGAAACTGGCATTCATAAGGCAAGAAGTCTTGAAATTTCATACATAACCAGAGCAACAATGCTTCATTAAAGCTTTACAACCGGGAGCTTTGCTCAACCATCGATACCTTCAAAAATACCAAAACTGAGTACATATACTTGTGCAGATTTTCCCAACAGAGGCGTGCTTGCCCTCCAAGGCGTAGCGTCTCTTCAATCAATCTTTGGCTGGAAATCCTTTGTCAGACGTCTCCTTAACTTTGCATGACCTCTGCAGGGGAAGAGTAGTTGGGCCAATAAATGTTGAGCTAGTGTGTGCAGGCCTCCTCCGGCTGGTCGAGAACTTAACATGGCTTCTCTGAAAAATGGGTACATAGGACCCTCTCGAGCAGACCATTCGCCAGGCCCTCCATACTTCGCACTTAATGGCTGAGGAGAGGTTTCAACTACCCCTCCTTACCTTCATTTACTCCGATTGAGAAACAATATCGAGGTCTATCTGAACTGGCATCTAGAGAACACAGTGATCCCTTCTGTAGCCAAACCCAGCGCTTCGACCCTTTGCGCGGTTCTTTCTATCACACCCCAAGTGACCACGGGCTCTGACCCTGTACCTTTCTTCAAAGGCGCTTTAGTCGTTTCGCGACTCGCGGCTGGGAGGAGTTAATTCTGTCAGCTTCAAAGTTGCGAGGGGTGAGGAGGCGAGGAGCCTAATCGCGCACCATGTGTCCCTTAGATATCTGACGGCTTTGAACTCACCCGATACCATTGTGGGCCTAGGTCCGAATTCTCTTGCTACTTCGCGTCTCACGAATCCTAACACCAATACTTCGAGACTTCTCGCAGCGAGGTTCCGAGGCTTCGTGCCACCTGTATTCCACTCACCGATTCTGCTATGGCCCTCACTGCCTCCAGCTGTCGGGATATCGCTTCTCGCAATCTCGCGATCCCCGTGCCCAAATTTTCGAGCCTTTTCTTGCGAGGCCCCGATACACGATCTCACGTGCGGATCCAACGATTCTCCTCGATCCATATCCAACGGTTATTCACCTCCTCGCTTCTCGCATCCTCGCGACTTGAGACACCCAATGCTTGGGTTTTCAACCTGCGAACTCCCGAGTTCGCGAGATCACCGATCTTGGATGATGTCGACGACACTTTGCCCGCTCGCTTGACTTGGGCCCGAAACAGATTTCTTTTGTGTGCTGCACTTGGGCACTCATCGCACAATCCAGCAAACCTATGTACCTTTGAGACCCGATACCACAATTGTTGTTAACAGATCATATCCTCATTCCGGGGGTTAAGAACTTGTTCCCTTTTCTTTTTTGAGTTTTGAGCAAATCTTTCAAGCAGTCTTGTCCAGCTGAGAGGATCCATGGTATTGGTTCTGGACAAGAGATTCTTTTTTATTTGAATGGCCATGTTGTGAGCTTCTACAAGTGTTTTCGGATTCTCTTTATTTAGGAGGAAACTCAGATGGCCCTGAAGCCCATTAGTATAGAGATAAACGAGGTATTTTCCTTTAGGACGATAGCTTTCGGGAATCTGGTAAAACAATTTCTGGAATTTGGCCCAAAAAACTTTGACAACCTCATACTCTGCTTGTCTTATGCCCTCAAGCTCTTTCAGCAATGATTGTACGTCTTCCAATCTCATAGACCACCTTGCAAGGAAGATCTCTTCAAAATGGTCCATAGATATGATGTTGGCTGCTGGAAGGTTATCATACCATTTTTTAGCCTCTCCATGCAGAGAGGCAGAGAAGAGCTTCATCACTAAGTCTTCTGCTTCGACACTGATAGGGCGGTATTGAAAGAATTCCCAAAATTTTCTCATGTGATAATCGGGACTTTATCCATCGAGGCCAAAGAATCTAGGGAGCAAATTCTTATAAGAGAGAGGCATTTTTCTGGGATATCCTGGGATTTTACTCATATCCAAAGGTTTGTAGTTTCCTGGATCCCATTGTGAAGTCATAGTTGACTTCGTCATTAGTGGAGTCGCCAGATAGTTTTCTTGAAACTATCAAAAGATAAGGGAAAACACCCTAGTGGAGTCGCCAGGTAAGCTTGTAAAAATAAGGCATCTAGAGGAAAAGCTTACCAAAAGATTTGTCGTTGAGGAAGATTGACTCAGTGTTCCCCGACAACGGTGCCAAAATGTTATTGCATAGTTTGTAGTTTAGGTCACAGGCTAAAGGATAGAGGACAAACTAGCGCAACAGGAACCTTCCCCACGCAATGTCACCTCGATGGGGAGGTTCTTTCTGTTTAGGGAGGTTAGCCCAGGGGAGACGTCCCCGATAACCTGGGGTTTGAAGAGGCAGAAGATACAAGGTCAAGTTTTTAGAGTTTCCTCCTCACAGGTTACCACCAATGTCAGACAGTCTGGCTAATCAGCCAATAAAAGAAGTGTATGCCATGTTGAAAATGCCTGCCCGGAACAAGACAACAACAACACAATATATATATTTGCAGGCTA
>CBVK0101076373.1:0-10007 GCA_900067695.1 Picea abies
CTCCTAAGTGTCTAAATATCTAAGAGTTGTTCCCCCTTTTGATGTATAAAAGACAGTTTATTCTTATAACTGATGATGTCCCCATTGAGATTGTAATAACCCTTTCAGATTTATAAAGCATTGCCTGTTTTGTTGTCTTCATCTTTGTTGTAACCAGCACAGCCCTGATCAAAGAGTTGGGCCCACTCTTCTGATCAGGTGTTGCATCTTCCTGTGTGTGTGTTATTTATCAGTTTTATGATTGTTGTTATAGTGTGTTATTTATCAGTTTTATGATTGTTGTTACAATGTTTTATTTAGCAGTTTATGCTTGTTGTTACAGTACGTTATTTCTTAGCTTATGCTTGTTGTTACAGAGTATGATTCTTATGAGTACCTTTCAAAAGTTGTAGTTAATCCAGTTGACAGTAATGTTTTGAATCTTAAATTGTAAACCCTTGGACAAAATGAATTGTACTCTTGCCCCTACATATACCTTGTGTGTTGCATTGAAAGGATACGCACCTGGATTGATAAATTAATGTAGGAAAAGGGTGAATAAATTGTTCATACCTGGACCCCAACATTTTGGCACCGTTGTCGGGGAGGCTACAAAGGTGCAAGACAACGATCCGGACCAACCAGAGGGTCAATCTCTCGTCCTGGGGAGAGAACAATTTTTCTCACTCTGCTTCAAGTCCTGAGCGTAGGTGATCTTTCTGATTGCTTTTATTTTTGTTTTTTTTGTTAATCTCTTGTCCTGGGGAGGGAGGAGTCTTTTGACGCCCTGCTCCATATCTTGAGTTAAGATTTATTTCTTTCAAACCCTTGTGTTTTTATTGAAACCCTAGCTTTTATCCTGGGGAGGGAGGAGTCTTTTGATGCCCTGCTCCAGATCTTGAGTTAAGATTTATTTCTTTCAAACCCTTGTTTTTATTGAAACCCTAGCTTTTATCCTGGGGAGGGAGGAGTCTTTTGACGCCCTGCTTCAGGTTTGAAAGGTATTAGGTCTTTCCTACGGTGTGTTTTGTTCTTGTCCAGGGGAGGGAAGAGTCCTTTGATGCCCTAATCCGGGCCCTGAACCTTAGATTCTTGTTTTTTTTTAGTTGCCTTGCTTTTTCATAAGATCTTTTGTCTTGGGGAAGGAATGGTCCTTTGACACCTTACTTCAAGACTAAAGAATTGTAGGTTCATGACAAAACCCTCACTTATATGAACAAAGAACCGAATAACAGGGGCAGAGGGAAAGCCCCAAAGAAGGGAGGACCAGATTTGGGAACAAAGACCTTCATCCAGCAGATTATAGAAAAGGTTGAATCAGAAACATCATCTCGTGCAGCCGTGAGACCAAGGGCACGAAGAGTAAAGTCTGAGGGACAATCAGTAGATCAACTAGTGTTGTCTACAACATTCTTGGGTGACACAATACAATAGGTCCCTCTAGCAGTTGAAGAAACATCTAGTGGCATACCTGAACAAGGAAATCTTATGCTGACAACAAAGGGGGAAGAGGTCGCAAGCAGAGCCTCGACAGAGTCAGACCACTCCAGCAATAGAGGGAAGGTTGTAGCAAAGGGATCAAGTCACCAGAACGAAGAAGAATGGATCGAAGGAGCATTTGCATCACCAAGGGACCAGGAAAGTGTTGTTAAAGCAACTTGGATCAAAGGGGTAAGGAAGCCTTAGCCATCTCCTACAGAGTCTGGTGAAATACCCAACGATTATTGGAAGATATTTATGGCTCCCACAACCTCTACTATCGAGTTTCCAATTGGAAACCTGGGAGTTGGTGCACCTACTAAGCCTATTCCATTAGCATCCTTACCAAACTTTCATGGGCTTGTTTCAGAAGATCCTGACACATTTCTATTTAAATTCGACATAGTATGTCGAGGGTATGATTACATGACGGAAGCCCAAAAGTTAAAAAAAATTCCTTCTACATTAAAAGGGACAGCTCTGCAATGGTTCATGGGCCTTGGAGGAAGCACTATTTCCACATGGGATGATATGCGAACAACATTTCTGGAAAAATACCAGGATTACTATAAATCTCAGAACATTAAGGAAGAACTTTCAAGTTCACGCAAAAAGAAGACAAGAGTTTGGAAGATTGTGTGGAACGATTCAAGTACACTTTACAGAGGTCGGGTCACTCTGACCTGGATAAGGAAATTCTAAAAATTATCCTCCTCTGATCTTTCCATGAGGATTCAATGGAGCTATTGAACATTGTGGGAAAAGGAGACATCTCTAAGGAAAGCTTCGAAGGTATCTGTGAGTTATGCATTCAGTGCTCAAGAGGACTTGCAAGAAATAGACAAGGAATTCACTCAGTAAAAGGGTCTAGCGGAGGTGTTACGAAAGCATAAATCGGAAACCTGCTAGACAATCTGAGGATGGATATCCTGAGCACCCTGTCAGCACAGATGGATACGCTGTAAGTAAAGCAGAAGAAACTGGAATTGGACAAGACTATGGAAATATTATTCCCGACATGTAGAAAGAAGCATCCAGAGAGGGAATGTCCATTAAACTCCATAGAGGAATGTGCAATCTACAAGCTAAATCATGCAACAAGCTCATGCCCCTCCCTGTCAGGCTTGAAAGAAGTATTTCAAGGAACGAGGAAAGACATGGAGAACTGTACCTCATGGGGTCTAGAAAGCCATGGCAACCTTGACCACCAATGGTAAATCAAGGTATGTACTCAGATCCATCTCAGTATTTCAATAATTCTAATATGAATCCTCAGTCCATACCCTATCCTCTCATGTGGCCACAATACCAGTTTCCACCATGGCAGTAGTGGAACCCTCAAACCAGTTCAAGCTCCTCATGGGCTCCAACTTGGTGAGGATCCCCTCCTGGGCAGTTTCCTCAATCGATGGCACAACAGCAACTCCATCTGCCCTCTAATGTGCCTCCAGGTAACCAACCTGCCCGCCCTCATCTCCCAATCCAACCTTATCCAAATCCTAATAGCAAGGGATTTCATCAAATTGACCTTCTTAACCTACCTTCATATAGCATTTCGACTGCAGAGTTGTATGAAATGAATCTACGATCAGGGTGGACAGTTGATGCTCAACCTCCTCCAGTTACCATAGAACAACTCGATAGTGAAGGTAAGGAATCAGAACCAATTAGTAAAGGGCCAAAACAGACTGATAGAAATCAGGCATCTCCTGTAAAACAACATCAATCTGAACCACCTTACCCAGAGAGACTAACTTTGAGTAAATCAAGCCCTCAAGCTGAATTTGATTTATTAGGAGAACTACAGAATTTATTTGTTAAAATTCCCTTGTTACAAGCGATGAAAGATGTGCCAATATATGCAAAGACTCTTCGGGGATATTGTTCATAGAAATCTGCAAAGAAATCCAAAGACCCCCTTAGCATTCATGTTATGGGAAAATTATCAAATTTCATGATGGGAAAGTCAATGCCTGAAAAGTATGGAGATTCGGGGAACCCAATTCTAACAATACAGATTAATGGGGTACAGATTTTGAATGTACTGGTAGACCTAGGTGTTGCCATCAATTTCATCACCACTGAAACCATGCATACATTAGGTCTTCGTAACTTGAAACATACACCTACAGTATTGGAATTAGCAGACCGATCCACAGCCAAACCTGTAGGAAATTTGGAAGATGTAACAATTTCAGTAGATTCATGGCACTATCCCATAGATTTTCTGGTCTTACAGACGCAATCTTCTGTGGGCGGCCATCCTTTGATCTTGGGTAGACCATGGTTGGCTACTGCAGATGCTTAAATTGGGTGTCGATCAGGGCACATGGTTATTTCCAATGGGAAAAACATTAAGAACTTAGTGTTATACCCACTTGCAGAACCAAACCCATCCATCAAACCAGCAGGAAGCAAGAAAATTTTACCTGGGAAAGAGTATGAAACAGAAAATGAGGAATTGAGGCCAGTTCTCACTATTGGACAAGCCCTTCAGTTGAAAACAGAATCGGAAGATGACGTAATTACCTCTTTTATGGATGACCCTTGCTCTGTTTCTGAAACAAATCAACAATTCCTAGAATTTGTCTTAAGATGTGAGACTCAGGAAACAATTGAAACAGCAGAAGGATTAGAACAACTACCTGTTGATGCACTTAGTGAAAGTGTTCCAGTAGAACTAGAACCAGGAAAAACCCTGAATATTAATCCATCCCTGTCAGAACCTCAAAAGAAGCAACTTGTGGATGTCCTTCGGAAACACAAAGAGGCCTTCACCTGGGATTATACAGATATGAAGGGGATCCCTGCTAATTCATGCACCCATCATATATATATTAAGGAGGATTGTCATCCTGTGAGACAACCTCTGAGAAGGATGAACCCCACACTGAAAATTATCGTGAAAGAAGAACTTCAGAAATTACTAGACGTAGGTTTTATTTACCCCATCTCAGATAGCCAATGGGTCTCTCCATTAGTAATGGTCCCTAAGAAAAGTGGTAAATGGCGAATATGCATGGATTATCGAGAATTAAATAAGGCAACGTAGAAAGATCATTTCCCTTTACCATTTATTGATCAAGTTCTGGACACATTGGCTGGCAAAAAGTTTTTTTCCTTCCTAGATGGGTTTAGTGGGTATAACCAGATTCAGATAGCTCCTAAAGACCTGGATAAAACCACTTTCACATGCCCCTAGGGAACATTCGCATACTGGGTCCTTCCTTTTGGCCTGTGTAATGCTCCTGCAACGTTCTAGAGGGCAATTTTGGGAATCTTCTCTGATTTGATAGATAACAGTGTTGAAATCTACATGGATGACTTTACTCCATATGGGGATTCATTTCTTGAAGGGCTGAAAATTTTAGAAAAAGTTCTCGAAAGGTGTATTCAAGTGTGTGTCTCGTTAAGTACGGAAAAATGTCATATGATGATGGAAGAAGGAATTGTTCTGGGACATTTGCTCTCAACTGAAGGAATTCGGATGGACCCAGCAAAGACAAAGGTAATTCAGCATTTCCTGACACCCAAACTCCCACGCAGGTACGTAATTTTATTGGTTGTGCTGGCTATTACAGGCGTTTTATAGAAAAATTTGCTAAGGTAGCACATCCACTTTTTCAATTGCTAACAAAAGATGCAGATTTTGTGTGGACAAAGGACTGTGATGCAACCTTTATGAGAATTAAAGAATTGGTCTGTAGCACTCCAATCCTTAGAAGGCCAGACTGGGCATTACCTTTCCATATTCATACAGATGCTTCCCAAACAGTAGTTGGTGTAGTATTAGGACAACAAGAGGAAAAAATACCATACGCAGTTTACTATGTTAGTAAGAATTTGGATCCGGCTGAATTAAACTACACAGTGACTGAGAAAGAATTCCTTGTTGTCATTTACGCCATCAACAAATTTTGTCACTACATTACCGGGTATCCTACCTTTGTGCATACTGATCATGTAGCTATTAGGTATTTAATGAATACACCTATTACCCCTGGTCATATCACAAGATGGCTCTTGCTACTACAGGAATTTAATATCACAATAGTAGATAAACCAGGGAAGGACAATGTGGTTGCAGATTTCTTATCTAGGATAGAACATGAGGGTAAGGATACACCAATTGAAGATAATTTCCCAGATGAACATCTTTTTGCAGTATCTGCTAACACTTTGTGGTATGCAGATATTGCTAATTATCTTGCTTCAGGGAAGGTGCCTCGACATCTGTCATATAAAGAGAAAAGGAAGATTATTCACCAGAGTACCCGATATTCATGGATGGAAGGATATCTCTTTCATACAGGAGCTGACCAACAGATTCGACGTTATGTGGCAGAAGATAATATCTATGAGATACTGAAGGTTGCACAAGATGGACCCTGTGGAGGACATTTTGCAGATAAAAGAACAGGTCACAAAGTGCTGCAAATGGGATATTACTGGCCCTCCATCTTTCGTGATGACCGAGACTATGTCCGAAGGTGTGATAGCTGCCAAAGGATGGGACAACCTGGGAAAGCAGATGAAATGCCTCTACAACCCCAGATAGTCCTTGAACCATTTGAGAAATGGGCCATTGATTTTGTTGGACCCTTCAACCCACCTTCTCATCAGAAATCTTACATTCTGGTCTGCACTGATTATGTAACTAAATGGGTGGAAGCCAGAGAGGTCACAAGAGCAACAGAACAAGTAGTGGAAAACTTTCTTTTTGAATAAATTTTTGCCCAATACAGTACTCCAAGGGAAATTGTGTCGGATGGAGGATCACAGTTCACATCTCACATGATAGGAAAGATGATGCAGAAATATGGAGTCAAGCATAGAGTGACAACCCCCTATCACCCCCAGGAAAACGCGCAAGTAGAAAGCACAAATAAGGTATTGGAAAATATCTTGACAAAGATAGTAGCAAGTCATCGCCGGGATTGGGCACAGAAACTTCCAAATGCTTTATGGGCGTACAGAACAACATGGCGAAACACAATTGGGTTTTCACCATTTGAATTAGTCTATGGGAAAGTCCCCTTCTTTCCAGTGGAATTTGAGATCAGTACACTAAGGACATCTCTAGAAGTAGGCTTAGACCCATCAGAAGCACAGAAACACCGACTAGAATAGCTGAATGAGTTAGACAAGATTCAGTTAGTAGTTGTCCAGAAGACCACTATTGTTCAACAACAGAGAATGAAGTGGCATGATAAATTTATCAAAAGTAAGGTGTTTCATGTGGGAGATTGGGCATTACTTTACAATTCCTTATTTAAGGATTTCAAAGGCAAGCTTTGCACTCACTAGATGGGGCCATACCAAGTGGATGCAGTGTTCGACAATGGAACGGTTAGATTAATTACAATAGACGAGAATCATTCCTCGTTCTTAGTAAATGGACACCGTCTAAAACTATACAATAGTCTAGCCTCTAGAAATGCCTTTGTCAAACACCTCTCTGACTCATCTGATTTAATGATTGTTGGAATGAAGGACACTCTCACTTTGCCTTAAAAAATAATAATAATAATAATAATAATAAATAAATTTTTACTTGTTTGTATTATTGCAGGGATAACAAACGAATATGACCAGAAGAAATGTAACACTCGGCATTGTTACTCCACCAATACTGTTATAAAGACGTTGTTGTTACTCCACTCGTGTGCACTAATTACTCTGCAACTGTCGTTACTCCACTCGTGTTGTTACTCCGCAATTGTCATTGCTTCGCCGGTGTTGTTACTCTGCAACTGTCGTTACTCCGTCGGTTCCATTACTCCGCAACTGTCGTTACTCCGCTAGTTTTGTTACTCCGCAACTACTGCTACTTCGTCGTCGTCATTATTCTGTCATTGTTGCTACTCATCATTACTATTACTCCTTCCTGTCGTTACATCTTGATGTCATTACTCCATCAGACCTTTCGCTGCCACTCTACCATAAGGTAGGCCCCAGGTACGTCTCCGTTGACTTTTACAGATTTAATTAAAATATTCCAAAAAGACATCATAACGTGTCGTGGACGGTCGTAATTAAGTTGGAGGGGGGAACCATCATAACAAATGACGGCATACCATGAAATTTTTTTATGACACACGATCCTCATCAAACAAAATCTAATGATTTCGATATTCCGTACTCATAACTTGATATGTCAAATGCATACTCATACGCGCAGAATCATAATTGGTCACCTCCCCAACACGCTGCATTAAACTTATGACAGTACCACCACAATTTTTCATCATTTCCAAGCATACCAGCGTTGTTTCATCTACCGCCCCCAAAAGCGATATGATGTTATTTCAGTTGCCAACGGTTTGGAGCCCTGTCATTTTCCCCTACCAGCTAACTGCATTCGTCATGCTGACTCCGCCTCTGCAACAATGGGTGGATGATCTATGCAACATGAACCTGAAGATACAACGAGAGTTCGAAACAATCAGAGTTATGGCAGGTCTTTGAGTACGCGGGCTGGAATGTTTACTTTGACAGATTGAAAGGGTCGAACGAAGAAATCGCAATAGAATTTGCACTCAACTTGAGAGAAGGAAGCTCTCGGGTCCATGGAATTGAAGTTCCTGTGACAGAGGAAGTCATCGCAGAATTCAATGGACTCCCTCAAAATAGACAGCGATGGTTTTCAAGAAGGTTCGTCCTTCCAGAGTTTCCCGAGGCCTTTTTACAGGCAGTAGAAAGCATTGTGTAGAAAGGTCGAGGATATGACCGAAATTCGTCGCCGCATCCATGGAAGGAGGTAGCAGAATTCATCATGAGATATATGACTTGCCAAGGAAGATACTCCACCATATTCAAATACCATCTTCGAATACTAACTCACCTGCGATTTCCCCAAGCAGAGGCTTTCTCACTAAATATGCCTTATTTCTTATTGAGAAGCCTTCACCTAATGGCACATTCGGCTCAGGAGTCGTGACAGGTATTGGCAACCATCACCCACCATGGGTTGGTTCAGCTGTTAGTAATGAATGCCATCAGACAAATCCCGATTCCGTGGGAACTGTTTTGGGACTCCACAGAGGAAGAAGTAGCAGTTGTTGTGGTTGCTAAGGAAGATGAACTAGAAGCTGTAGAGGAGGAAAATGCAGGTGAAGATGACTATGTTGACCAAGAGGAACCGGAAGAGACGAAAATGGAAGCTGAAGCGTTCGAAGAAGAGGCTACTCCTCAAGAGAAAACCGAAAACATGGAATAAATGGAAGATGCGGAAGTTGACACAAAAAGGCCCACTAGTACCACGGCCGAGGCTACCCCACAAGAACCAGTCTCGTCTATGGAATTAGCAGAACAATTTGACAGCATGACAACCACAGAAGCAGGGTCACAATAGACATGAGCAGGTGAATTGATCGATAGTGCGACTGAGGGTACCCCACAAGAACCTCCTGTCACCATGGAATCGATGGAGGAGGATAACCAGAATGAAGAAGAGGTTGTGACTACCCCGACCATAGAGCCCATGGAAGAAGTGCTGAGAGAACTACGGCATGAGGTTAGCGCTGAATCACAAGAACCAGTGTCGACCTTGGAAGCGAATATTGAAGATCCCTGCCAGTTCCCCTTTTTCTCATTTATTCCAAAAGAAGCAAGGCAAACTCATTCCCTTCGGCATTTAGAAGAGGATTCTGTCATTCCTCCAATTCTATCACAAAATCCACAACTATGCAAGGTGGATGATACTCAAACAGATACACCAGTAGGAGAGAATCTCGTAGGGACACCATCGATCGCATTGAGCCTGCAACAAGAGGAATTAGTTGTAGGTGAAGAGGAGGGACCAAGCAAAGTGGTCCCAACAAATGAGCCAATGGAAGAGCCAGGTGAGAACATTGTAAGACCCTCAGCCAAATAAAAACATCAGTTGCAATTGAAGGAGACAATGTGGCTTAAGATGGAGGTCAGGAAACTAAGGAAACAGGTACACAAATTGCAAGAGCGGATGAAGAAATACAAACAGAAAGCTAGAAATCCCAAGACCATAGGAGTAGAAACATAAACTTAAACGGACTAGGCAGCCATAACCTCTGTTGCTACTCAAATAGACCCGGTCGAGTGATTGTTTGAAGACCGTGATCATGCCTTAACAGTCGAAGTGCAGACTTGGAAATCTACTGCGACTCAGTATAAAAACGAAATCAGAAGAACATAGGAATGAGCCTCCACAATTGTTTTTGAATATGTGGAGCATATGGACATCATGAGATTAAGGCATGGGAAGCAGTAGCTCAAGATGGAGCAGCTGGAAAAGCAAGTTCTGTGGGAATGAATTTGAAGAATTCTGTAAGAAGTGTGGTATAGCAAGGCAGAAAAGACTACTCCATATACACCTCAACAGAATGGAGTTGCGGAAAGGATGAACAGGACATTGATGGAAAAAGCAAGGTGCATGCTCAGTGGTGCCGGGATAGGGAAAGAATTCTGGGCAGAGGCAGTGGGTACTGCACGTTATCTGGTCAACAGATCACCCTCATCAGCGTTGGTTGACAAGACTCCACAAGAGGTATAGACTGGTAAGGAACCTTCTC
>CBVK0101076374.1:0-10007 GCA_900067695.1 Picea abies
TTTCTTGAACTATGAAAACACAAAACTAGCTTAAGAATGCAACCAATAGCTAGGATATCCTCTACAAAGTTCAACCGAAAGGACGGTTTTACTTTGGGAGTTAACACACTGGACCTTTATAAGCTCTATGGCTCAATTTCGGAGCTATTTGCTTTTCCTGTCCAATATGCACATAGGATGCACTTGCAAGACACCTTCTGGTTCCACCTGAATTACATTCCAATCAATAACATGATTAGCATTAGGTATATATTTCTTAAGCAGTAGGCAATGTAAGCATGATTAGCATTAGGTATATAGATGTAGGCAATGTAAGCATGTATGCAACTGCCCAATCCTTTCCAGGATTTCAAAAGGCCCACAAAATCTTGCTGCCAACTTGGCGCAACTTCCCAGTTTCAGGGAACTCCTATTAGTTTTTACTTTCAGGAAAACATGATCACTCACTTTGTATTCTCTATGGGTTCTATTCTTATCAGCATAACTCTTCTGCCTATCCTGGGCAGCTTTCAAATTCTATTTAATTCTTATCATTTGGTCTTCCATCTCTTTGAGCAGCTTAGGCCCAACTACTACTCTATCAGCTGGATTATCCCAGCTCACTGGAGTGTTTCACTTTCTTCCATAAAGTGATTAAAATGGGCTCATCTTCAACGATGCATGATACCCATTATTGTAGGCGAATTATACCAAATACAAGTAGTCTTCCCATATTGATGGTTTATCCATCACATACATTCTCAGCATGTCTTCTATTACTCTGTTCACCCTCTCTGTCTATCTGTCAAACTCAGGATGATACATTGTACTAAAGTTCAGATTCGTTCTGAATCCTTTGAACAGTCCTTTCCAGAAATTCGAGGTGAATTTTGGGTCCCTATCAGACACAATCGTCTTAGGAATTTTGTGCAAGCGTGCCACTCCTTTTAAGAAGATATCAGCAACATCTACTGCCTTGTGAGTGGTTTTTCAATGGAATAAAATGGGCATCTTTTGTAAGCTTGTCCACCACTACCATGATTGAATCATGCTGCTTGCTTGTTCTGGGTAATCCCGTAATAAAATCCATTGTCACCAATTCCCATTTCCACTCAGGAATGGGTAAAGGCTGCAGCAACCCTGCTGGGTGACTATGCTCATCCTTAACTTTCTAGCACTCCATACATCTGGTGATGTATTCAGCAATTTCTTTCTTCATACCCAGCCAAAAATAATGGCTTTTAACTGCTGCTATAGTCTTCTTATAACCAAGATGTCTACCATATGTCACGTTATGCATTTCTTTTAGAATTTCCAGCTTCAATTCTTGGACATTGGGTATGTACACTCTGTTTTTATACAGAAGTAAGCCATCAGCTTCCAAGGTGTAACTTTCCTTGGTCTGTGGTCTCTCACACTGTTGTAGCTTTGCTACCAGACCTATGTACTGCAAATCAGCATTTGCAGCTTCCAAAATTTTGTCCTTAATCTCAATCCTGTACATACTAATGGTTGTAGTATGTAATTCGTGCACTTTTCTGCTAAGTGCATCAGCCACCTTATTTTCTTTCCCTTTGATATGCTTTATATCAAAGTCATATTCGCACAGAAACTCTAGCCATATGGTTTGCCTAGCATTTAAAGTCAGCTGATCAAATAAATACTTCAGACCATTGTGGTCTGTTCTCAATTTGAATCTCCTTCCCATGAGGTAATGTCTCCATTTCCTCAATGCGTGGACAATTGTTGCCTGCTCTAAATCGTGAGTGGCATAATTCCTTTCATGCTCTTTCAGCTTCCTGGACTCATAACAAATTACAAATCCCTCTTGGCTGAGAACTCCTCCCAACCCCCCCTTACATGCATCCGTGCACACCATGAAATCCATATTTGGATCTGCAATCCTCAGGATTGGAGCGTTGGTTAATAGCTGCTTCAATCATTGGAAACTGTTCTCACACTCTTTAGTCCACTGAAACTTCTTCTCCTTCCTTTGCAAGGAAGTAATAGGGTGAGCTAACTTTGAGAACCCTATGATAAACCTTCTATAATAGCCCGCCAGACCCATAAAGGATCTAACTTATGTCACATTCCTTGGCATTGACCATTCTCGGATGGCCTCAACCTTCTCAGGATCCATAGCGATCCCTTCTTCTGAAATAATATGTCCCAAGTAATGGATCTGTCTTTGATAAAATGAGCATTTGCTCAGCTTGGCATACAGTTGGTGTTCTCTCAACACCTGCAGCACCATTCTCAAGTGTTGTTCATGCTCTTCCTCTGACTTGGAATACACCAAGATGTCATCCAGGAAGACTATGACAAACTTATCTAAATAGTCCCTGAATACACCATTCATAAAGCACATAAAAACAGTAGGTGCATTTGTGAGTCAAAATGGCACCACTGTGAATTCATAATGACCATACCTTGTTCTAAAGGCAGTCTTGTTGATGTCCTCATCCTTTATTCTTACCTGGTGATATCCCGATCTGAGATCTATCTTTGAAAATATTCTCGCACCCTTCAACTGATCGAAAATATCATCAATCCTTGGCAGAGGATACTTGTTCTTGACAGTTACCTTATTCAACTGTTGAAAATCAATGCACAGCCTCAACATCCCATATTTCTTTTTCACGAAGAGGACCGGGGCACCCCAAGGTGACACGCTTGGGAGAATGTACCCCTTCTTCAAAATCTCTTCAAGTTGCAATTGCAACTCTTTCAGCTCTGGCATACTCATTCTATAAGGAGCCTTTGAAACTGGAGTTGCTCCAGGCATCAAATTTATAGAAAAATCAGTGTCCCTCTTCAGAGGTAGTCCAGGTACCTCCTCAAATACATCTTTTAACTCTGTGAGTACCTCATGGTCTCCAATCTTTGAGACTGCATCTTTGGATGTTTCTTCCACATGAGCTGTAAATAATTGACAGCCCTTCCTGTAGCACTTCTTCAGCTACATCGCTGAAATTTCTCTGACAGCCATAGTTCTGGGAATTCCTTGGACTATTTTCCGATTTCCCTCCTCATCTAGGCATGTAAACCACTTGTTATGACAGTCCAGGAGGGCATGGTGTTGGTCCAACCAGTCCATCCCAATTAAGCAGTCATAAGAGCCTAAAGGCAAAACATTCAATTCATCCTTCATGCTCAATCCATTCATGTCCACTGAACAAGACTTAACCAATTCAGTGACCTTCCTTTTGCTTCCTATGGTTAACTGCACTAGCCAAGACTTTTCATATTTTCTTCTTATTAAACGCAAACTTTCCACCATGCTAGGATCTACATAACTATGGCTAGCCCCTAAATCAATTAAAATAATGAGTGGTCGGTAGTTAATCATACCTTCCACTTCAATCATGTGCAATTGAAATTATGCTTGCTTGTTGTCCAGGGCTGCGTAGATCCTTGGCATTTTGCTGCCCATATCCTCCACTATTTCATCTTGTTGAACAGTATGGACAGTTCTCACTTTATCTTTTCTGTGGGGGTAGTCTTTGTACCTATGGTTTCCTTTACAACCCCAACACTCCATAGGTGATGGTCTTGGCATTTGCTCACTCCCTTCAACTTTCCTGGGCTCTCTAAAAGATGATTGTCCCTGGGGACTATTTCTGAAAAAGGGAGGCTTGTTTCCCTTCTACCTTTGTTCCTTCTTAAACCTTTTCTAGTCATCCCAAGCCGTCTGAAAGGTAGGCTTTTCTCTTTGTTGATCATACAAGCATTTCTCCCTTCTTATTGTTTCTTCCATAGTTTTAGGATCATCATATTGAATCTTATCACCGATGGAAGGTGGTAGTCCACTCAAATACCTCTAAATCTTGACAGTCTCATCTTTGATGAATGGAACATACTTCAGCAGTTCCAAGAAACTTCGTTCGTACTCATCAATAGTCATGCTACCTAGCTTGAGTTCGAAGAACTCCTTCATCTTTCTATCATAATATCTTTTGGTCAGGTATTTCTTCTCGAAATACCTCTTAAACTCCTTCCAAGTGATATATTTCTCTCTGATGTGTTGCACTTGCACAAACTGATCCCACCACATGGATGCTTTTCCTTTTAGTTGGTACATCGCAATTCTTCCTTCTGTATGAGTGGAGTAGTTCTGCAATTGGAAATATTTCTTCATGCCAAGCAACAATGTCTCGGCATCTTCCTCCTTCTTATGCTCTCCATCAAACATTGGAGGCTTGATCTTGTTCATCTCTCCTTTCAATTCATCCTTTCCAGATTTTTGGTGTTTTTTGGTAGGG
The DNA here is from genome assembly GCA_900067695.1 of Picea abies. Taxonomy (NCBI): domain Eukaryota; kingdom Viridiplantae; phylum Streptophyta; class Pinopsida; order Pinales; family Pinaceae; genus Picea; species Picea abies. The sequence goes on from CBVK0101076374.1 coordinate 4,242, forward strand.
GACAGGCTTGAACTACTATGTGTTTCTCTGCCAGAATGCTTCAGGGAGAGACAGTAATGTCTACTACCACTCCTCGATCTTCTTCTTCTCTCAGGGGTTCTGACACTTCTTGATTTGCTTGTGTCACTGTCTTTTTCCAATTTCTTTTCTATTCTTTCCAGGCTCTTCAACATTTTTAAGTTGAATTCACCCTGCCGATCCTTGATTTTCATGAGATTTTGGCTATCATCTCGGTGAGCCTGGGCATCTTTCTGCAATTTTTCAATGAGTTTCATCATACGTCCTTCTTTCTCTATCTCTTTTCCGTGCCCATTAGAGTTTTTTCCTTTGACTCCCAAGTTGACATCCTTTCCTTCTCTTTTTTCCTCTGAAATGGGGGCACTCCGCACCTCTTCCATTTCCTTATTTGGCATATCTTCTTGGTTGTCCTGACACTCGTTGAACTCTACACACACAATGTGCAATCAATATGAAGTTTTTCAAGCCCTTAAACCTTCAAGAAACTTACAACATTCATAAGCCAATGTGAACAAGAAAAACGTTTTGACTTCATAAAGTTTTCTGAGCTTTGTTCGGATCTGCAAATTTCAGGACTTCGGGTTTTCGGTACCTGGGAGTTCACTATGCAGTGACTCCTAAATTCTTGTCGCTACAATCCCCGAAATCCAAAATTTTGGTTTCCTTGCTCTCCGAGCCCACAGCACGGCTATCACCCTTAAAACCTGTTATAGTTCTTTAGTCTCCGATGGCATCGGGACTTTGGGACTTCGGGTTTTTGGTACCCAGAAGTTCGCTATGTAGTGACTTCCAAATCCTTGTCACTACAATACCCGAAATATGAAATTATGATTTACTTTATTCTTCGGGCCCACAACACAGTTGTCGCCCTTAACCGCAGTGGCGCGTGGTACATTCAGGAGGGTCCACGTCACCTTCGGTGACATCATCGGGTCCCACCACTCTAACTTGTATTCTCGACTCACTGGCACGTGGCACACATTCATGTGCCCACGTCCATTCCAAGAAAAATCCAACAGTTAGAATCCTTCCTCAGATCTACGGCGCAGATATTTTCGGTGTTTCGAGGTTTCGGGCATCGGGAGTTCGTGCATCCCACATCTCGAACTTCTGTTTGCCGAAATCCTGAATTATGGTTTACTCTTCCATTTGATCCGACAGTCCAGTCCTCTCCTACGATCTACAGTATAGATCATTTGGGAATCCGTGTTTCACTAACTCATGACTTGAAAACACAAGGGTCTTCCTTTTTGGTTTCCCAGGTGCCTAAACGTCGTCTGGAAGCCACGTGGTTCCCCCGATGGATGGTCCTGACGAATTTCAGGATTTTGCCTATCATGATTTCCACGTTCCTGTTCAACTCCAAAGGGTCTCTAAACCCTATGCACATTCTCCATATCTGACGATCACAGGGGTTCACCTTCCCTTCCGAACAGATCCTAAGGCTCCAACACTTCTGGTATGGAGTCCTCTCTCCCTATGGCTATATACCACAGTGAGTGCATTTTCACAACACCGGTATACCTCCTAAGCTTGTAAGCACGTCAAGTAACTCCTTGACACATATGGAGCATTCCAGGGTCCGAAATCGGTCCTCCAGACACAATTTCTCCTCACACCCTCAGTCCAAAGACCACTCGACTAGCCCATCTAGGCTCAACATCAAAACCTTGGCTCTGATACCAAATTGTAACACCACTTTTCAATGCCAAGGATTACTCACTCTGATACCAAATTGTAGCAACCTTATTGTTACCATACTTCGCGGAAATATAACACTCACTCTTTTATTATAAAACAACATGCATTTAAGCAAGAAATGCATTTAAGCTCAGAGTAAATATAATAATTATTGCTAATCACAAATATTCCCTGGACTTAAGCAATAATTCATCTGCACAACAGAATACATGATAAAATATAAGCATCACAGGCATGCAAAACATAACATTTAACATAAGTTGATACTTATCTTGAAACTGTGGTAATTCCACCAACCAGGTGCAGGCCTTCCACAAACCTCCCAGCCTTAGACCACACTGCTCGTCAGCTCAGTAGTGGGTCACCCCCGAGCTAGGACTAAGCTCCACCCCTAAGGCAGGGAATCCTAAGCTAGGCTGAGGTTATAAGCTAGGCTGAGGTTATAGGGAAAACACACAGTCACAAGGAAGGAATTATCTCCCAGGAACCACTCATGCTCACTGCCCACAGACTCTCCTTCCCCACATGTTTGTTCCACCCCAGGAGGATACACCTTCTCTGTCAACTAGATAGTCCTTCGGTTGCTAACCTCCCTTGCCTTGGGTTATAGCAACAGACCAAACCAGAAGTCTCCAATCTTTGTGGAAGCTACAAGGTTCCTTCTAGGAGTTCTCTCCTTCCTCTGCACACTCTCTCACCTAGAGAGAATCTCTCACAAGCCAACAACCTGTTCTTCCAACTTCAATTGCCTCTCTCACCTGGAGAGAGTGTTGTACAAACTGGCCAACAAGCCACATGCAGTCCAGCATTGCATGGCCACAACAACCAATGGGGAAAATAGACACGGGCTTTCCAATAGGTTCAACAATGGTGGATGGTCTCACGAATATGGCTTCAGACAAGACTCCATGCATAGGCTCAATGCTCAGACAGAGGATGCTTCAACTTTTCAAAAATTAACACACAAACTTTTCATGTTCAGAGGGTGTATGGGGTATTCTTGCAGAGGTCTGACGGGTTCACACTCAAGCAGTCGAGTAGAATAGAGGAGGAACCCCCAACACGACTCATCTTAACCGTTTTATTTGCATGCACCTGGGTTGACACTTGTCACCCATGAAACTCCATGCGTTCCTTCAGCATGCATTCCTCCCACCATTTGGAAATCACATGTCATTCCAAAAGAACTTAGGATAAAAACATATAATTCACATGTCTTTTGGAATAATATTAAAATATTATTCCCAAGGACTTAAGTCACCTAGGCTTAACACTCAGCCCCTTTTCCCACCTTCCAGCCCCTAATCCCTTGCCCTCTCTATGGATATTTAGTCCCCCATCACTCATTCATCGTGTCATCCTACACACGGCGGTGTTTATATTTTATTAATGTGCTACATACATACAGGTACAAAATTAGGCTCGTGGCCTTCAACACTTAGGCTCTCTGGCCTAATAATCACATAAGCCCACCAGATTATACAAACTTGGCTCACTAGCCTACAACACATATTTAGAATGCATTTCATAAACTAGATTTATAAAGGCTCGGCCTTGGGGACACTACAATTATGAATTCCCAACTTGATGGGTGAGCTTAGGCATCCTCACTCGGATTCAACTATAATGTATAATAATAATGGCAATGCTATACATATGGATCATAACCTTATTGCACTTAGAAATGATGAAGCATGTTAAGCTTCATGCACACTATCTTAGGCAACCATTGCATGAGAATGTGATATCCCTTGTATGTTGTAGGACATATGATTGGATTGTTGATATATTTATAAATTCGTTGACAAAGGCGAATTTTGTTAAGTTTTGGTCTTTACTTGGGCTTTAGGAAGTTGTCATTAAAAGGGGATTTTGAGATAATTTCACCTCCTAATCCTCAATCCTCCTGTGAATGTGTTGAACATGCACAGAAAAGATCTAGCTAGAAAATGACATACACAGTTTGCAGAGAAAATATGAGAAAAGAGAAACAGGAGAGAAAGAATGGAAGAATTCTCATTAACTGTATTCCACACACAAAGAGTGAATAATTTACAATAGATATAGGCTACATGAGTAACTAATGCACCATATTATTGATCTAGAGAGATCTAGACACTCACTAATAGACATTTGGAGTGAACTGCCACCTAGTCCTAGTTAGTTGATCCATGCAATCATCAGTTACCTGAGTCATGACTTTCACTAGTCTAATTAAGTGTAACTGAGTGTAACTGACTCTAAAATGAAGAGGAACATCCTATTTTGTAGGGGAATATTCTCTAGAGAGAATATTATCACCTAAGGAATCGTTATCAACATTGGACTATAAATCTTAGGAAATCAATTCTAGGTGAGTGTGGTGACGATCCTCTTGCACTTGAAAGCTTCGTTGACTACACGCCTCCTCCCAAGGTTGGCCTGCATTCAAAGACAAACAAACAAAAAGCTACAAGCATGCATTTTGTATACAAATAAGGGTTAGATGTTAGAATAAAAACATAAATCAAATGGAAACATTTGATACACCATGATTTGGGACAGGAAAAGTACTTCTTTTATTGATAATACAATGATCACTTACAACCAAAGCCGGCTACTACTCCATGAACCTGGTCCAGCCTCCTCTTCACCAAGATCCAAGGGTACCTCTGTATGGTTTCTCCTCTCAACCTTCTTCTTGGGAAGTAAAATGGGTTTATGAAGGAGGAAGGAAGGCAAATTGGAGAATTCTGAGGCAATTCTCACAAAAGGGCTGCAATTACTTGGGGCAAGGAGGGGATGTGAAATGGGCAGAGTTTCATTGTTCTTATGTCTAGATGTGGAATGAGACCCCAACACCTCCTTTTATGTGAAAAAAGTATGGTTATTCGGTTGGGTGACAGGCTATAAGTGGTGGATTAGTTGGGAAACTACCCAATAGCCCGTAATCTCAACGAATTCCTTGCAAATTTTTATTTTTTGCAACTTTTACAAGTATAAACGGGATGTAGTGGTGCAGCATGCATACGTGCATGGTCTATAGTGGTGCAGCAAGCATATGTACTCAGGTAGTAATGGTGCAGAGCACGTACATCTTCAAGAAATGGGTTTTTTAGAAGAGCAACTCAGTGATGGCTTGGAAAAAAATGAAAGTAAGAGGGCCAAATGCCAGGTATGCATATGTAGAAAAATTTAGGGTTATAACGGTTGCAGCAACCAAGATCACAAGAAGAAACACCATGCACAAGTACACAAGAAGTATCCTAGGAAACCTTTCTCAACAAGGGAAGAAAACCCAGCCAAATCCTTTTCTATATTCTTCAAGAGAAATACCTTCACCATCAAGAAAACCTAGCACTCAAGAGGGTGCTTGCAAACCCTAGAAGACTAGCGCCCAAGAAAGGTGTGCACTTATCCCAAGAAGATGTACTTGCTAAAATTTCCAAACTCATACAAAAGATATGATTCCTCAATGGGTAATTTACCTTTACTTCTATTAGACTTGATTTGTCAACATAAGTGTCTATTGGCACAGTAGGGCCGACCTCTCTATCTCATAATATAATTAATATTAACCAGTGTTGGTAATATTGTTGTCATTACACCAAAACCCGCAGGTGATTGGTAAACTCACCACTGCTGTATTTCAAGGATCCTCAAGAGGCGATTAGTCCCTTGTCACGATACATCGGGGAGCACTGACTACTTGCAATTTCATGCAACAATCTCCCCCTCAACATGAGCCGAGTGTGTATCGAACTCATGACCTCTAGCTCTGATACCACTTATTTTTAGTATGGTTGTCATTACACCAAAACCCGCACATGATTGGTAAACTCACCACCGCCAGATTTAAAGGATCCATAAGAAGCAATTAGTCCCTTGTCACAATACACTGGGGAGCGCTGACTACTTGCAATTTTGTGCAACAACCAGATTAATTATCAATCACATTAAGGTGGGGCCGACCTGTACCCTTTACATTATAATTAGGGTTACAGGAAGGTTTGACTCTTGAACAATATAGCAAGGGATATCTGTTGATGGGCGAAAATGACCGTCCGT
>CBVK0101076375.1:0-10007 GCA_900067695.1 Picea abies
GCATTACACAAGATGAAGGGCATGACCAAGAACTCATAATGGCCTTCATGAGTATGAAAGGGAGTTTTGGGAATATCAACCTCCTTAGTACATATCTAGTGGTAGCCAGAACACAGATCAAGTTTGGTAAAGAATTAAGCACCACTCAGTTTAATCAAACAGTCATCAATGATAGGAATGAGAAATTTGTCTTTGATGGTAATTTTGTTAAGGGCTTGAAAATCAGGGTACATGTACCAGGTACCTTCTTTCTCGAGTACTGTGACTATGGGAGAAGAATAAAGGCTTCTAGTAGGATTAATGGCACTTGACACCCACAACAAACAATTCTTGAACAATTTTCTCAATTTCATTTTCTTGGGAAAATGGGTGACGATAAGGATGAGCATTGGGAGGAATACTACCATGGACAAGTGGAATGGAATGATCATGGGGGGCACGAGAAGGTGGGAGTCCTTGGGGGTTATAAAAAAAGAGTGTTGTTTGGAGAGGATAAGTTGCATGTTGAGATGAACAGCGAGGGAGAGAGTCTCAACTGCTTGAATGGCATGGAATTGGGCAATAACACTAGAATGACCCTTTTTTAGGAGTTTATCCATTTGATGTGAATTGATTATCTTGGGGGAACCGGTCGTGATGCCTTGGAACTGGTATTATTGTCTATAATGTTAGAAACTCATGGATAATTCCTTGAAGTCCATGGTGATGGGGACTAGTATTCCTTGAAGTCCATGGTGATGGGGACTAGTGTGCATAACCATTCAATACCGAGAACAATGTCACAACTACCCATGTCAATAGAAAACATGTGGGATTTCAAGTGATAATGACCAATTCACAGGTGCAAATTTTCACAATGACCCCCGAGTTTCATGGAATAGCCATTAACAATCATGATTTCGAAGTTATTGACTGCACAAATATAGAAAAGGGTCTCTTGGGTAATTCAATGATGAATAAAGTTATGGGTGCTACTAATGTCGATGAGGATAATGACTTTCTAATTTTTGAGATAGCCAATTAACTTAAGGATTTGGGGAGCAGAGATACTAATGAGAGCATTCAAAGAGATGAGTGGTTCAAATTTTGGTTGATCATAGGGCAGGCTATGATCATCGACCTCGGGTAGTGCTTCAGGAGGGGAAACATCACCATATTTTTCTGAAATGGCCATTAAAACCTTTTTCTCCTCACTTTTATGCCCCATAAAATATTTTTCATCACAGTTGTAGAAAAGAACCTTAAGTTTTTGTTCAGCCATTTCTACCCAGGTTAGTTTATGGATCTTAAGAGGAGGGGGAGGAGGGGTTGGGTTGGTGTGCTAGGAATGGGGAATAAAGGAGGGCTTTTTTATTTAAGAAGAGACTACCTGTTGTACTTCCTTGGTGCGATGAGTAGCTTCAAGTTAGGTCTAGGGGTGAGCCATTAGGACATGACATTGGATGTCATCCTTAATGCCACTAATAAAGCATTCATGGAAGAGGGTGGCATACATGACTTCATTTCTAAAAGAAAATTGCTCAAAAGAAATGATGTATTCTTCCACTGTACCATACTGTTTAATTTTGGTCAAACATCCCAAATGATGTGTGTATGCATCAAAGTGGTCATAAAGGTCTACAGAAAATTGGGTCCAAGCAATATACCTTTGGTGTGAATTTTTACGCCATTGCCACCATTTCCATCGTTTAGGATCTAATAAAGGACATTGATATGAAGTTTGATAAAGTCATCAGTGATTTCATGCAAGGAGAAATAATGTTCCATTTAAGTGACCCAGCCAGTGGGGTTCGAGCCATCAAATTTATTCACCTCAAGTTTGAGAAGATTCGGGTCATGAGTAAGGGGGTTAGAATGAAAGTCCATGGAATGGGAAGATTTAGTGCCTTCTTGGTGTGAAGGTTGTTCATAGGAGATAGGACCCTTGGATTAACACAACCATGTAGACAGGGATTCCATTTGTTTAGAGTGTTCATCTAGTTTATTGATCTGGGAAATGAGGGAAGCAATTTCTTAAGTATCTCCTTTGACTCTGTAGTCAAGGTTGGTCACAGTTTTGTCCAAGGCATTGATATGGCTATCAAGGTATTGGTTGTGGGTGTGGGTCATCGGGGAGAGAAGCGGGAAAAAATAGGGCTATTGGGTTTGTACTAAAGGGCTTATGAGAGAGTGGTATCGTGGTGATTAGTGCGAAATGAGGAATCTAGCAGGTGAAGTTCCAAATAAGGGTGTGTGGGTCCACAGAAAAAAAAAAGGCTTATGAGTGAGGGGTACCACTACGATGAGTGTGAAAGAGGAATCTAGTGGGATAGGTCCTAAATAAGGGTGTTGGGAAGGGTGAGTGGTCCACAAACAAAGGATTATGAGTGAGGGGTACCACTGTGATTGGTGCAAAGAGAGGAATACATTAGGATAGGTCCCAAATAAGGGTAATGGTGGGACCATTATACTTTTTTTTAGTTCATGTAAAGTCATACTCCTCTGGAGTTAAAATCATGTCTAAATAATACTACAGTGACAAAATGCCCAAATTCTTACTAGTTAAAATTGTGTAGGAATTTCACAACCTAGATGTAGGAAGCAAGGTTGCACACACTGGATCTCTATTTTTGTTATGTTTTGTTTCAACAACAAGGGTTATGGTTTTGAGGGTTCCTACATACAAGGTATTTCCATGTGCTATAGCTCTTTGATATACTAGTGGGGTCCAACAATATTACTCAACCCAATATCTCATGGCTCTAATTATGGAGGGTCAATTGTACCCTTAGTCGTAGTACCTGATTAGCTAGGTATGTGAGAGTAGTCTTCCTAAGTGTTATTCTCAATGCCAATCTAACAGTTAGATAGTCAATTTGTTGATCTACAACTAATTTTAGAAGACCAATGGGACTCCCTATATACCTGAGGGTATGTGGGAGTGAATGGTCGTGTATAGGTGTTGTCTAATGTGATACTACTCAAATGGGTACCAACAAGGGTTACACGGGTTTCCAACTAGGTGAAACAATGTGCTTCGAGTAACCTCGTGAAACCATGTGTATTTTTTGCGTGTATTCTTCCCCAACTATAGTTTTACCCATTGAACGACAGATCATTGTGCTTTAAAGATGTCGACATGTGTCTCTAGCCTTAATTTTTTCTTCTAAAAATATGCAAAGGAAAGAACTCTTATACCACTTGTAAGGTACTAGAAGGAAATATGCAAAGTAGTAGAAAAATTATTACCAAAATTAATTAACGGAAAGAGACAAAACAATAATCACAATGACAATGTAGATCTAAATGATGATACCTTTATTATCTTGAGAGCAAAGTTCATATGCCTCTTCGAGGGGGCAACCTCCATCAGAGAAGAGCTCCAGTAAAAATTATTTCCAAGGCAACTTTTTCCATGTTTTCTACCCCTATATATACTATTTATGTTTTCTAGAGAACATTCTAGAGGAATAACTTTCTAGAGGCGGAACCTTCCAATAAGTCTTCTTAATTTAGACGTGTTCACATTATTACATAGGCCTTATTTACCAATGATGGACTTTATTACATGGAAAAACATGTTATTCTATCTACTTGAGGGGTTAGGGAGGTTAGGACCCTCATGTTATTCTATCTACTTGAGGGGTTAGGGAGGTTAGGACCCTAACATATTCTTTGGTGATAGAAAGCTCTTCACTTTCAAAAAAAATTTCAAAGTTGGAACCATCATCAAGCTACTCCTTCCATTCAAGCTTAATTAAAAATTGTACTCAAAAGCAAATAGAAAGATTACTTTAGCAAGTTGCAACTTGGATGAAGCATTCAGTCTTCTCTTGCTGAAGTAAAGTGTTGGAGTGAACATGCCAAAGCATGGATGAGGCATTGAAGTCGTTGTCTTTAAGTCCCATTGATCAAACATCACTTCACATGAACACACATATTTATAATATTGAACTTTATTGAACATCTATTATTTGTAAGCTGAATGTTTACTTGAATAGTTAAACTACAGAATTACAAATGTAATAAGATAAATCCCTTTGAGAGCCAAGATAATTTGAGAAAGGAAAGAGTTTCTTTTAGTAGATGAATGGTTGGAAAAGTAGAAAGACATGAGCCACACACTTGGTTATAAATGATACCTTTCTCCGCAATCAAATGGTTCTCATATCTTCATTGTAAGCTATCTTCCTCAAAAAGGGAGGAACATGTCTTCCGTGGTGAATAAAATCCAAGGCATTGAAGTAATAGTAGACTATCTTGTTGATGGATATGTCTTATGCGTATTGCAAGCTTAAGTAGTTGTATTAGGTAGGTTAGTCTCTTATGCATTTGCATTGGCTTATTATCTCTCTTATTGTTAACTTTGGTCTTGAAATAGGGAGCTTCATTGCGACAATGAACTATTTCCCAATATATAGGGAGCTTCATTGCGACAATGAACTATTTCCCAATATATTAAATTTCTTATCAAGCATAAACTTTAGTCATGGATTATTCTCTCTTCTATTTTATGTTTAATCACATTTCATTTTCATCTTGGTTGTGTGAGAAGGAAAGTTTCTAAGGCATTGAACTATTTAGCTTCTTGGCAAGTTTCTGATTTATACTAGGAAATTGTTGTGGACTATTCTTGCTATTATATTGTATTTACTATGTTGAATTTCCAACACTTTGTTTCTTCACTTCTACTATTAGGATTTAGTTAGCCATGGATTGCATTCTTGGTTGTTTTCATTTGTTGCATTTCATTCTCTATATCCATGTTTGTTCTAATTTTTGTGATTTCGATTATATAGATTAGTTTGCACATTCAGTTATGCATAAGGTAGTTGGGCCATAACTAGAATGATTTCCATTTCAATAATGAAAGGTCTAATTGATCCCTTTCACTAGGTAAACCAATGTGGTTGACAAGGTACATTTTCCCACATTAACGTAACCCTTTAATTTTCTTTGTGTCAGTGGTTCATTGATTCCTCGAACCCCTCTTAGGAACTCCACCTCAATCTTTGTATTTGCGCATTTTTGTTTTGCATTAGACCCTTTCTAGTTTTTAGCTTGCTAAAACAACATCATGAAAAAATTGTAAGTTTCATTGTGCTACCATGTTATTTGACCAACACTTGTTCTTCATCATACTTGACCCATTGCATGTAAATATTCTCTCGTCTCTCACACTCCGATTTTCTAATATATATACTTAATCTAATTGGTGTTAGATTGACATATCAAACAATGGATCATCAAACCACTTAAATGATAGCTCAATAGTCCATATCAACGACACATAACAACTTAGAGGATACACATGACTAGCAAGTGAGGTGATGAACATTGATTAGGTAAGCATGGGAAACATACCAAAAATCAATTTTAACAAAGTCAAACCACACTCAAGTTGACATGATTCCAGGTAATGATATAGTGATCATTCTCACTCGTTGTGTATAAGGTCAACCATTATGGATTCCCTCCATTGATGATGTGATCATCCATACTTGTAAAATGTCTGGGCAATTATTAAAGTGAATATTTGTGTTTTTCCTATATCTAGCTCCATAATGGTTTCCTTCACATGTATCAAACCATAACATTTCCTTACAAGGCTTCAAAATCTATTCAATTTTGTAGTGTTATCTTTATCAATAATAGATTGTACAATTGAGCAATCTCTTTTGTATTTGATATTTTCTTTGTTTCTTTGTTGGGGCATTTCGAGTAAGTACTTCATTACATCAATGCTTGGCAAAACAAGGGTAAAAGCTTTGTTCCAATTAGGTGTTCTAAAGTCCTTTTATTTAAAGTCAATACTTAGAAGAGTAAGGCCTTCGAAGGACATTCTAATATTTTGTCATTGAAAGGTTTTCATTAGTTGGGATAATCTCGTGACAAGAGATAGCTCATAATAGGGGAGAACTTGTGATAAGGGATAGCTTATAAGAGAAGTCAATCCAAAAAAGTCCTTGCAATGCCTCAACTGTAACATAACAAACCTTCCCATGCCTTATGTAATGAAGTATTTCCAAACATATTAATATATTTTATTAGCTAAGCAAAATACAAGGAGATATTTGTCTTAATGTTGCAACTTGCTAAATCAAACCCTAACATCTAATTACCTATCATTAGTTAGGGAGAGAATAAAGAGAGAACTCAACATGATATAATTTCTTCTTAGAAATAGTTAACAAAGAAAAGTCAACCTAGGATGGGCCTTAGAGTGCCTCATCAATACAAAGTATTCCTTTGATATATTTTCTTACCTCTTTAGCTAAGGAGAAGAGATAAAGTCATTGGTAGTTGACAATGTTAACTTATTATGTCTTCTTATAATCCATTTAGCTGGTGAAATGTATCAAGTCATTAGGTGACTACTTTGTTATGGCAATGCATTGTAAGGTTCATCAAATAGAGACAACTTCAACTCTTCGTTGAAGATCTTATGGTTTGGTATTTCGTATGCTTATTGGTTTATTGTTTTAGTTTATTTATTGAATAACCATAATACAATGCACTCCATGCTTTAAGTGTTAATCTACCATTGCGAGTTTAATCCCTACTTGCTTACCTATATGTGTGTGCACTTCACTACTTGAATCCAAGCTTTAATTGATTCACTACGTTTTACCACGGGCACCCAATATCACCAATTTATCATGGCCAACTTGATCCTTTATCTCAATGCTACTAAAGTCCTATTGTCTCACCATTCTTCACAATTTTAGGGGACAACACACGACTAAGATACTTGATCCAACTCATAGCTTGATCACACCCATTTTACGTGTATTGATCATATTTAATAGTAGCTAAAAAACCTACTTTAATCACACATGGAGCAAAAATAAGTGTTGATGTCCTACTCAACTATGTTGGTTCATCATTGGTAATTAGTCACATTAAAAGACATTGAAAACCTCCTACAAGTAGATATGGGTTCTCAACCTAAACTTGTAACCATTCCCTGTGGATATGATTTTTTAATATAAACCCCATATTGGGGCATTTTGCAAGGTTCCCATGTCATTAATAGAAATTCAACCCATGGTGTTGCATGTGGAGTTGTAGCGATGCACAAGGTGAAACCAATTACCTATGGATATGGGTTTGTAACCAAAATTCCATCTTGGGGAGTTTGATAAGGTATCTTACACCATTTGTAGAAATTCAACCCATGCATTTTAATGGGGTTCTAGTTGCAAGCTCCTCCCCTGCATGGGGTTTGTCAATTGTGACTATTTATTACATTGAGTATTGTAGATGTAGCCTTCAGGAAAATTATTATAATGGTGTTTGCAAGGTACTGGTAAGCCCTATTCTTCACTTAAGTGTGTGTGGGTGGGTCAAGCTTGATTTTGGGTTTACCATATGTAAAGATGAGTTCCCATTTAAATATATATCTATAGATATTATAAAATGCATTACTATTGTGTATCACTACAACTCCACATGCAACGATTTATGCTTGTGATACTAGTACTTCATTCAACACCTTGAAGGTTTTGATTAATCACCTATATCCATAGGAAGTTTGACTCTTATTTAAAACCCCCCACAATGCTCTTGTGACACACCGTGATTTGAACTCTAGTCATTGTCACAACAACCGCTCTAAGTTTTCACTAGACCATAAGCTAATGGACTAGAATGTGTTTTATAATATATTTTTACTACCACAAAGGAAATGTCAAAATGTTTTCAGTTGGTGCTAACCATTGTATTAAATCCTTGTCATTGCAAAGTAAGAACACACATATGCCACTAGGAAAGATCAAGATTACATGCAATACATGTATATGGTCTTGGAATTACCAATGACTACAAACATCTTACTTCTCTTTTCGTGTCCTCAAGTGTGGGATCCCCAATAACACAACCTTCTGCGACTTTTATAATATGGAATGACCATGTTTCAATTGTTTATAGCATAGTCTAAACGTTCTACCTTTTAGCTCTTTTCTGACGATTTTTTCCGTTTGATTTTTCCCGAAATCCGGTGAGGAATGGTTAGATCTGAAGATTTGAGTGGCTAAGTTTGTATAATCAGAGTGCCCCGGGGGTTTTTCAGCATGCTAAATCCATTTAGGCATTCAAAAATGCAATTCAAATAACAACAAAAAAAAAGTGATTTTGTCCATATTTACATCGTCAGATTTCGACCAAAAAACCCAAAAGGTAGAACGTTTAGCCAACGTCATTGCTTATGTTTGTTCTTTTTGGCTCACTCATACATAATATAGCAACAAGACAATATAACAAGATTTCCAAATACAACTCAATATGATGGAATTATGGCCAATTTTGTTGATTTTTCAGAAGCACTACATACAACATAAGATATTCACCCCAATACTAAGAGTTGTTGAGACTAGTAAGTACCAAACCACGGGTCAAGCTACCTTGGTATGAAATTTGTGTTGAAAGGGAAGAAACCACGGGTCAAGCTACCTTGGTATGAAATTTGTGTTGAAAGGGAAGATTTGACATAGATCTCAACAATACATCTCATACTAACTCATGATTGTGATATCTTGGCTCAAGGGACTCTCACGACCTATGATAGAAAGACCCAAATCTTGGATAGGAGGGAGATCAAAAACCTATGACTCCCTAAGACTCTTGCTCCCATAACTTCTTGTTGATCACAAATGAAGTGAGACTCTCTTTATATAGGATTCTAAATTGAAGAGAGTTCTTTGTTTGTTTCCAAGTGGCATTCGTCCATACATGTTCTATAAATATTATCTTTTGAGAGGCTTCTTATAATAAAATATTACACTATTATCCAACATGTGGTTGGAAAAAAAATTATTTACACGCTAACAAATGCTCCAAGAAATTTATGTACAATGGTTCCAACACACTTCCATCATGTCTCACACTAAATTTGGCAATCATCCATCATCTCATGGGAATTATGAAGATCATGATGACATATTACTCCATTATACCATCTAGAGGAGTTTGCTCAAGTGCAAGTGGATAGATGGGGACGAATATCCTTTTTTGAATGGTGATCCCTTGAAAACAATTAAGCAATGCTTGTTTGAAAAATCATTAGAGAAATGAGTTTGGATTGAATCGCTTAGAGCATCTTCATAATATTGGATTTTGGTAGAGATTCAATAGTCAATTTGGAATTTTCTCTAAAAATTACACTACACTCCTTCTATTAAATTTGTTATCAAGTGTGCTAAAAAACAACAAGATTCTAGATTTAAACTTTTTTTTGGACACACATGTTCTAATAATAATGCAACCAGGGTAACCATGCAGACTGAGATATTATAGGATGGCATTCAAATATCATCCACGGACTTAACTATACATAAGGATTTCTACAATCTCACACCAATCTCTAAATGACAATCATAGGGAATAAAACTTTGAGAAACTTTGAGCTATACGAGAACCTTCATCATCTACGATTGTGAGATGCATGTGCCTAGTATACTTAAAATACTCATAATTATTTATAATATTATATTTACATTCCCAAAGTTCAAGGATCCTACCTTCAACTCGACATGACTTGATTCCTTTCACACGACAATGAAAGTAATAGTTCTTTAGTGGTGCTTGTTCTTGTGAAGGTTGCTTTCCCTTCTTCTTTCTTGATAAAACTTTATATATTTGACTTACATAGATGGATTTTGATTGGGTCTTATTTGTTTTGTAAATGTGTTGAACCTGCACATAATACATCTAGATAAACAATGATACACATATTTGCAGAGAGAAAAGGAGAAAGAAGAAGAAGGAGAGAAAGGATGAAAGAATTCTCATTAACCGCACTGAATAATGAATAATTTACACACGATATACTATGTATAACGCAATGAGTGCACACTGGAGGAGAACCAATCCGCCTTAGTGATGGTCTAGAGTGATCTGGACACACACCAGCAGTTACGGGAGTGTACTGCCACCTAGACTAGTCTCTCAGGCAGTTACGGGAGTGAACTGCCACCTAGACTAGTCTCTCAGGCAGTTACGGGAGTGAATTGCCACCTAGTTGAGTTAAC
>CBVK0101076376.1:0-10007 GCA_900067695.1 Picea abies
TATAAGCTTCTTCAATTACTTTAAACGATAATGTTAGTGTATTCGTATGACAAGCAATGTGACGTAGGATGCAAAAAGTTCAAGGCTATTTTATACTGTGTTCCTATCTTCAAAACAACTGAATTAGAAAATTTTGCATCTAATTTTCTAAGTACTCAACGTTTGCCATTGTCAGTTTCAAAGATCGTTTAAATCAACTTTTCCATGCCATTGTCAATTTCAAGGACTTGATTTTCGTTTAAATCAACTTTTCCATGCCATTGTCAATTTCAAGGACTTGATTTTTTTTGTGAAAGGCTTGTATTTTGCAAAATCAAAACAAGGTTATTTTATACTTCTGTTCCTATGTTTAAAACAACTGAATTAGAAAATTTTGCATCTAATTTTCTAATACTCAACCTTTGCCATTGTCAGTTTCAAAGAACGTTTAAATCAACTTTTCCATGCCATTGTCAATTTCAAGGACTTGATTTTTGTTTTTGAAAGGCTTGTATTTTGCACAATCAAAATAACTTATTTAAATATATTCACATCAGTTTTTTCTAAGTACTCCAAGTTTACCATTGTAAATTTCACAGTCTGTTTAAATTAATGTTTCCTTGCCACTGTCAATTTCAAGGACCTGGGTTTTTAAAAGGATTGGTTTTTTAAAACGTGGGTTTTTGTTTCTTCTAAAATACAGTCAATTATATTCGTGTCCGTAGTTTACATAAGCAGCGTGACGAGTTAATATGAAGAGAAGAAATTCAACTCTTCAATCTAGTGAATAGAATACTATTTCTGATCTGTCCTTTCTGAACTGAAATTTTTTATATATATATATATATATACTTGTTAAAACTATATTAGAAAGGATTATAGTTAAAGCTCTACAAAGGATTATGTATACATTTACTGAAATTAGTTCTTGAAGGAGGATACAAGCCTCGGCCTAGTTATTCTTGGATGTCCTTAAACCTTATACATAATGAAATTGAAATTCTTGTTATTGTTTTGAATCAAGGATAATTCTTGTCAAATTATATGACAAGAACTTGAGAATCTATATATGACAAAGAACTTGTCAAGCCAAATCTTCTTGAAGAGACAATTGTACAATTTGTGGATGAAAGAAGGTATAAAAATTGTTGATCACTTGAATGTTTTCAATACTTTGATTTGTCAATTAACTAATATGGAAGTAAGTTCAAAAATGAGGACAAGGAAGTTACGCTACTGTGTTTATTTCTTGAGTCTTGGGATCATCTGGTCACAACTGTATGGACTATTGTGGGATCTTTGTTGTCTGAGAAGATAAGGAAAACATATGGTAAAGAAACCTCAACAACAGAAGCAATGGTGGTTAGAGGTCAATCTATATAAAGAGGGAAAATTCAAAGGGGTACGTCAAGGTCTAAGTCAAGAGACAAGAAGAGTAAGAATAAATGTTGGTTTTATGGCAAATCTGGGCATCTCAAGAAGGATTGCTGGAAAAAACATAATGCATCCAAGGAGGACTCCACAAAAGAATCAAAGGAAGTTAATGTAGCAGAAACAAGCTCATGTATGGTTGATGAGGTATTGTTGACTTGTGATGTTTCACATCAAAATAAACATTGGTTGTTAGATTCTGGTGCATCCGGCCACATGTGTCTTCATAGAAATTGGTTCTCAACTTACCAATCTATTGATGACGGTGTTGTTTTTATGGGAAATGATTTTTCTTGTAAAATTGTTGGAGTCGGTAGTGTCCAGATTAAAATGCATGATGGTTCTTTAAGAACATTAACAGATGTAAGACATGTTCCCAAACTAAGGAAGAACTTGATATCTTTGGGAGTTCTAGATTCTACTGGTTACAAGTGTACAGCTCAAGGTGGAGTACTGAATGCATCCAAAGGCATCTTAGTAGTCATGAAGGCAAAGAGGATTGGGAACCTTTATCAACTTGAAGGAAGGACAGAAGAAAATCAAGCATTAGTAGCATTTGAAGGTGAAAGTGACTTTGTTTGATTATGGCATCAACGTTTGTAATCTGAAATCCATGCTTAGCAATTTCGCATTATGACTTCAATTTTATCAAGATCTTTTCTCACAATGCATGTGAATATAAAGGCGACAAAACTTATGTAATGAAGAAAAATAATAGATAACACAAAGAAGTAAACCATCAACAAATTGGACATCAGAAGTTGATAACGGAGTTCGACAAGATTCGTCTACGTCTCTCGGCTTTTGTCTTCAGTGAGGGGGCTTCTCTATTCAAAATTCAATGCTTAAAATTTCCATTAAATTACATAATATAGGTCTCTGACTATCTTAGCTGTATTTTTTTCTGTCTCAGTAACCTGACGCAATAGATGACACTGAAAAAGAAGTAGTAGAACTCTTGAAAATTGCCTCCAAAGCTCAACTACTCTTAATTGCTCAAGACAACTTGACCTTGGCAAGTTCTTCCTCAAATTGCTTCAATCTTCTTGGTTCTTATTTCTTGTCTCAAAGCCCTGAAATTCAATGCCTCGTAGGCTGGTAGGCGGATGGCTTGATGAGGGATGGGATGGTGAACCGCCCATCCGTAGAGCCGTCAGGCCTGATCAGCGCGAGGGTAATCGTGCCACACACAACCTCGCGAGAGGATAAGGTGTATGGCATAAGAGATTAGGAGGGGGGATGCGAGGGGAACTCTTGCATTATGCAGAGTGAGTGATAGCAGAGAGGAAGGATTGCAACCTTCGCTCCTGGTCGCTGGAAAACAGAGAGAGGCAGTCTCAGAGCATCGTGGTCTCAGCTCGGGGGTGGCTAGTGGTAAATCCGGGTGGCTAGTGGTAAATCCGGTGGGAGTCGCTACGCCTACGGTTGTGTGGAAACGAGCACCCCTCTCAGCAGTTAGATGTGAGATTTGAGAATCTGCTCGGATATGAGAATTTTAATATGTGTTGCTAGTCACTATTCAGTGTACATATTCAAAAAGCTTGGCATTAATAACTGAAAATATCAAGAACAACTGTCATTAAAAGGAATCAACACAAAATGTACGGAGGACCATCCAACCTTGATTTTAAATACTTATTGCCATTTCTCTCTATGATCAAAGAGTTGCGGTTTAGGGTGCCTTCATTCTAATGTTCCTGGTCATGGACATGTAAGACAACTTAGAGATGCGATCGAGGGGCAAATGAAAGAAGAGAGATTGGTTTTATGTGATGTGAGATTTGAGTAAAAAAAAAGTCTGTTATACAAGAGAAACTCAGAGAGGACGAAAAAAAAAGAACAAGTATGTTTGGTGTTCTCCCTGTGTTCGATGCTTTGGTTAGTTGAAAATGCTACCTGAAAATTTGTTTGTTGAAATTATTTATTTTATTACTCGGAATTTTAATGGATTTTTAGGTCACCTACAAGATAGTTCTTCGTTTAAGTATATAGCTTCTTCCAACAACATAGATTTGGCCACTGTATCGAATTGTAGAGATTGCAGAAGTATTTCTCTTCCTCATAGGTTGGTAACAGAATCTGTATGGGTGGATAAAACAACATATTATTACTACAAGAGTTTCTATTTCATATTTTGATGACATGCATGTGGCTCTGGTAGCCGACTTGACATAAAGCCATGTTCTTTGTCAAAGTTTGTTCGGTTTCCTCTGGATATAGTTGAAGAGTCCACATATTAGGCGTCACCTCCGAACATTCCAGACCTTTCTGTGGACCTCCATACCTCACCCGCTATGAGGAAAGATATATTATGATGCATTATAGTTCATTCTGTAGCATTTGATGCACTTGCCACACCTCAGATACCCGAAGAATTTATGTACGTCAACAGATTTTCATTTTTCATCTGGGCTGGATGTTTCTTCCAATTTACTGTAATAAAGAAAAGAAGTTCCACATATAAATCCTCATGAATTCTTCTCAACCAAACAGACAATCGAATATAGGGAGAATACCAGTCACTATATACTTGAATTTTTTTCCCCTTCCTTAACTGTTGTGGCATAAAACGACTCTGTTCACCTTGAAATTGGCCTGAATCACATTTCTATGTTGTCTCGAATGTGAATGCTCAGGAGCATTGCAAAAAAAACACCTTAAACCCCAACTTTTCGATGGAAAAAGGAAATTAATACTTGAAAAATAATGGAATGTTGAATAAGAAGCCATTGCAAGCAGGCCATATCTAGAAGAAACAAGGTATTCAAAAAACTTGGATAGATGTACTTTGCAGCTCCGATTAAGTACAAAACCCAAAATTGATATTCAACTCATTTTTTACCAATAAAGCGTTTGAACGTCAAGAAAAGTGTGAAGAAACTTCATCAATGTACATATCTTTAATTGGTCGACGGCTGACGAAATTGTAATCATTGTCACAAATAGCCTCAACTGTATTTTGTAACACATCTTATTTGAATATAAAATAATTTCAGTGTATTTCTTAATAGTATTTTCCAATTTCTGGTATTTGTTTCAATTGTGTTTTGTACCTTCTTCCCATGTGTCGTTAAACATGAAGAACAAGATTTTCTTTGTGTTGCTCACTACTTCAATCTAAATAAAACCTTGTCTTTTCTTTCTTTACATTTTACATTTAAAAATACTTTTTCATAGGCTATACTTATGTGGTGTCGGCTATGTATTTAAAGAAAGGAATTGGAGGACTTGTTCTACTCCCATTCTTCAGGTTTCATAAATAGATTGAATTCATGAATTACAACTAGGCAGCTAAACTGTTGACGCAATGTTCATGTGAAGTATGTTGGATAAATTGTAGCTTGTTCTATTTGATAATATCCGTGCATATATACTAATATGAGTACTATTGGAAAAAATACATAAAACTTCTTCTTCGGCAAATCTTAGGTAGTTATGTTTGCGTTTGTGGTATTAAACAAATAGGTCCAGTGTTCCATCATATACATATTGTAGCCTAAGAGTTCCGTAGTTTGCAATTTATGTTTTAATTACTTAAAGTCACAACAAATTTTGATTGCCTTTAATTTAATTTAGATATTGATGTTTATGGAAAGCCGTCATTTGTTGATGTCATTGCAACAAATACAAGATGAATAGATAATAAGGAATTTATGTCGTTGAGACCACAATGCAAATTCATGTTCCTTGTTGCGCTATGTATATCTTGCAGTCAAAATTTTCCTGGTTTCAACGAAATTTGTGAGCCGAAGAGCATCTTGCAAATTGAGAGATCATTTTCATTTGAAGCAAAAACAATCCATTAATATATATTAATATGAATACTGTTAATATAAATATGAAAACTTTCTCCATAGACAGATACTAGTATGAATACTATTGAAATAGATATCAAAACTTCATCTTGGCTAACACTTAGCTAGTTATCTAGACACCAGGCCCTAGGTTCGCTGTATCCAGTACCTATGTCCCCTATTTCATCATATACATGTTGCAGGCAAGGAGCTTCAGTGATGTGCACTTAATGCTTTTACTAGTGAGAAGCCAACAGAGGTTCAAAAACATTGCCATTAATAAACAGAAAAAAAAAAGGTTTTCCAGACTCTTAGATACTTATCTCTTTTCCCATTTTGTTTTTCCCTTTCATTATGGATTTCTGGTTTTATACTTAGTCGTGTTTCTATGTACGGCAGGATGACATGTTTTCATCTCCATCTATATCCTCGCAAGATGGATTCAACCGACCGTTGTTCCATTCCATACTTAGCCAATTTTATGCCTACCAATGCGGGGCTGGCGCTTTCGAGCCTAGCTGCTTATTGTTCTGTTATATACACCTTGCACTGAAAACATCTGTGACCTACAATTCTACCATGGGTTCCTCGTATACATTAACTTCGTTCAAAGTATCTATTGCTGATATGCATACCTAGCAACTTCATGTCCTCCCTGACATACATCAACAATGGTCTTACCAGTGACAAGTGGAGACAGTGGTACGAAAGATACTTATGTGATCTGCAATTCATGCATTAACATCTCCATCTATATCCTCGCACGACGGATCTGACCGACCGCTGTTCCTTTTCATACTTAGCCAATTTTATGCTCGTTGTTGCAGTGATGCCACTTGCAAAATGAGTTTCTTATCATTCCCCTATATACATATTGCCCTCAAAACATCCGTGATCTACAATTCCACCGTGGGTTCCTTGTATACATTAAGTCTATTAAAAGTATATGTTGCTTCTTTCCATCCCCGGGAACTTCGCGTCCTTCCTCATATACATCAACAATGCTCTTACTATTGGCAAGTGGACACAGTGGTACGAAATATACTTTCGTGATTTTCACTTTATGCGTTAACTGGTGAGAACTCAATAGGCATTCACAAGCATTTTCATTAATAAGCAAGCACTAGATGTTCTTATGCGAGATACTTGGTTATTTTTCCCTTCTCTTCTTCCCATGTATTATCTAGAATTCCACTATGAACTTCTCTGTCATTTTTCCCTTATTTTGTTCATGTGTATTATGGGACTATAAAATATGGACACGATATTTTATAGAACATGTACAAATTCTGCATTCCATACCTAGCGACATTTTGGATCGCGGGTTCTCGGTCAAGCGGGCAGGCTCAAAATTGGGCCTCCATTATTCTGTGCCCTACAAATAGAACCCTAAGTTCTGTGATATACAAATTGACAAGCGCACCTGTAGACTGGCTAAGTCAACATTGCACTGTTATTGTTCTGTGTCCTCCAAACAACACTCCTAGTTCTGTGATATAGAAATTGACAGACGGAGTGTAGGACTGGCAGGGTGGAGATTGCCATTGTTTACAGATGCTAATCTCTATGAAGTATCTAACAGTATCTAGAAAATTATTTTAGTTTTTATTTTTTCCCTATATAACAGTATCTAGAAAATTATTTTGAATACTAAAATAGCACTTAGTAGTGATAACTGGACACAGAATTACGAATCAGTTGGGATTTCACTCTTCGCAATATACAAATTGACTACCATATTCCGACATCATCTACTCTTCCATGTTACAGATTATGCATCCCAATGTTCGGAGCGATACAATTAGAAGGTTCGAGCCTTGCCTCCCTTGCAGACACTTTCTCAGCGTGTTTTGCATCCTCCTGTTTCCCAGTTCACGAAATATGCAGCTCCAGCATTGGCGGGTTGACATATGTTTATCTCCATTTATATAACCAGACAACGAATCTGACCGACCATTGTTTCTTTTGATGCTTTTGATGTTTTTTTGTTATATACATATTCCACTCTAAATTTTCATGATCTACAATTCCACTGCTAACTACTTTGTTCTTTTTCCATTTTTTTTCTTCCCATGTATTATGGGACTATAAAGTATGCAAATGATATCTTATAGAGCATGTACTAATTCCCATGATATTTTATAGAGCATGTACAAATTCCGCATTCGATATCTAGCGACATTTTAGATCACGGGTTATCAAGCAGGCGGGCTCAAACTTGGACCTCCATTGTTCCATGGCCTACAAATAGCACCCACAATTCCGCGACATACAAATTGACAAGCGAACCTGCGGAGTGGCTGACTCAAAATTGCACTTTCATTGTTTCGTGTCCTCCAAATAGTGCTCCCAGTTCCGCGATATACAAATTGACACACGAAATGCAAGACTGGCGGGGTGGAGATTTCCATTGTTTACAGATGCTAGTCCCTATGAACTATCTAACAATATCTAAAAATTATTTTGAATACTAAATTATCTCTTGGTACTGACAACTAGACACAGAGGTACAAAACAGTTGGGATTGCACTCTCCGCAATATACAAATTGACCATCGGATTTTGCCATTGTCCACTCTTCCGTGTTATAGATTATGCATTCAAATGTTCAGAGTAATACAATTAGAATGTCCGGACCTCGCCTTCTTTGGAGACACCTTCTCAACTTATTTTGCATTCTCCTATTGTCGGGTTCACGAAATCTACAATTCCAACACGGTCATTCTACCACTGCTCACAAATGTTTCAAAGTATCTCTCGCTGCCTTCCATCCCCACTAACTTAATGTCCTTCCGACTATGCTACCATATCCTCTTCACTGTTACGCCTATTGCACTCAAAAATTTCTGAGACATACAATTTGACCCTCGCACCCTCACCCTCAATTCTTGTATGTTGCAACCCTGTTTTGTAGCTGTCTTTTTTCTCCTGGCTGCGACCTCCGTACTTTCTTACTATGTGATTAGAAACCTTTCATGCTAACAGTTGACCATGCAGTAACCCTCAACATTGTCATTAATGGCCGAAAACCTCGAGGAGATCTCCCATTATTATGCATTAAACGAAGATGTGCGGAGAATTATTTTGTCCCTTCCGATTGTTCATCTCTAACATGCGTGCTCATGTTGGGCCGTTCAAGAAATCTACAATGCTTAATCGTTCATTGCAATATCCAATGTGTTGAAATTTCTATGTATGCAATTAGTATTGTTTAATGCTAACAACGCATCATGCAACAATAATCCAAATTGTCATTAATCAACTAAAGTCTCGAGGACATCTCCCATTCACATGCTTTCGACCAAAATTTGTGCAGGGTTATATTATCCCTTCCAACTTTTCATTTCATTCATCGGTTGGAACAAATAAACGTTCTTGTAGACTTATGGCACCAAGTCGACAATAGTTTTGTGGAGATACAATAAATATGTTCACACAAGAGGACCAGAGCATTCAATGGTCCAGGGCATACTTTTACTATTCATCCCGTTCCACCCCAAAAAAAGTGATTTAGACCTCTAGAATCGCTCGTGCAGGTTGCGTTCCTGAGGTTTTTGACTCTAAGGAGGTGGTCTCTTGGTGCACCAACAAATATATTCCAGTCCAAAGAATTATTCCATTGTGCGATCATTCTCCTGTTTCTTTGTCGCCTCGGTTCTTCCGCGAGATGTTAAAATTGTCGATCCCAACATTGACGTTCAAAGGACAAGACTGCAAACAGTTTGTGAGATCGGAAGAGCAACTTTTCATTTCATTCATTTTCTGGAACAAATAAACATTCTTGTAGACTTATGGCAGTAGGTTGAGAGCAGTTTTATGGAGATACAGTAAATATGTTCGCACAAGAGGACTAGACCTTCCACTGGTCCAGGGTATACTTTTACTATTCATCCCGTTCTGCCTAGAACAGTGTGATTTGGACCTTTGGAATTGCTCGTGCAGGCTGCGTCCCTGAGGTTTTTGATTGTAAGGAGGTGGTCTCTTGGTACCCCGAAAAATATATTCCAGACAAAAGAATTATTCCACTGCACGACCACTCTCTTGTTTCTTTGTCACCTCAGGTCTTCCGTGAGATGTTAAAATTGTCAAAACCAACATTGACGTTCAGAGGACAAGACTGCAAGCAGTTTCTAGAAAAACATCATAATGGGTTGGACATCTTAGTTGACTTCCTCGAAGACCTAACAACAATTCCTGAAGATATCACAAGGCTGCAGGTAAGTTCCTTTAGAAATCCATTCCGGGAAATTGCTTGTCTGGTTACAAGAATAACGAGACAGGCATCCACAACAAGCATATCCCATATAATTATTTATATTTTGTATTTCAGAGTCAAGGAAAAATACATTTTCGATTGGGGGAAGCTAATTTCAATTGAGATCTGCTCCCAGTTGTCACGATTCAAATAATCAAATCAATTTTATATGTCATCCTACTTGATTTTCGCAATTGTGTATTGTTGTCCGTTTCCAAAACTTTCTCTTTCCAATAAAATAAACTATGGATTCGACCCAGTAACATCCTGGCACAAGGCATTGTGGAGACACAAGGCCTCCCATTGTTTTTATGAAGTTTTTAATGGCTTTGTCTCAGTTTTCAAAGATTTACTGTTAGGCAAGGATGCTCTGCGAATGTCTGGCCAGGCAACCAAGTTTTTGAATAGGAAGGGCACACCTGAGCAAGAGGAAAATCACAGTGTCCTCATGGTCTTTGTCTCTAAGGAAAATCCTGCCTTCCTTCCATGCCACATCACGGACAAGATGTTTGTTATAGAAATAGCAAGGCAATACAACCACTGGTTGCA
>CBVK0101076377.1:0-10006 GCA_900067695.1 Picea abies
AGTTTTATAACTTCCACAGGGAGGTTTTACCCTGTGGAAAAACTTATAAATACTTATTATTTTTGTAATAAAGATCATCCTCACTTGTGGGAGAACCAGGCTATGCATTTTTAATACAAACTGAGACAGAAGTTGATGTTCTGCTACAACTTTTGCTTTCATAATATCAATATTTTGTTTCATGTTTATGTTTATCAGTTTGCATTTGATTAGTGACTACTTTAGCTATCATGATCTTTTGCAGAATGATATGATTGAATTAATATGATACATGCATGATTTCTTTCATGAATATAAAGAATGCAACAATTACTTAGTTCAGCTAATGAATGACAGATTTGTCTTCTTCATCAATTGAACTATCATGTATAAGTCTTTACGTATAGGTTTATCTAATTGTAGAGATTTATAAATTATAAGATTGTTGTTATTTTTTATGTCTTGTTTGTCATGTGATCAAACTTAAGGAGCATTGCATCTATTGTTTATGAGAAGCTTCTGGATGATTTAGAGCGGGTTTCCTCCCTCTGATCTGCTTAAACATTCATCATACCTAGGACAAATATGGAGCATTTCCAAGTCAGTTTGTTGTTTATTTGTTTAGTATATTTATTAGTATTTTAGTTAGATATATGTGTAATTAAAATTAGTATATTAGTTATTTAGTTTTAGTTAGTTTTCGTTTTATTTCTTGTTCATAAAATTATAAAATCAACAAAAAATATCTTTCCCTGTCTTAGGGCAGAATGCAAACGATTTTTTCAGGTTTTATTTAAATCTGTAATTGTAGATATTGTACATTTTGTGAATAAGTTATGTATATGTTAGTAGATAGTAAGTTACTAAGTTAGAGTTAGTATAGTAGTATTTAGTAGATTGTATTATAGAATAGTTAGATTAGTTTAGTTTGTTTTAATATTTAGTTTTATTTTAGTTTTTTTAATAGTTAGTTTTTATTAGATTAGTTTATTTTATTTATTGTTAGTTTGTTTAGTTTGTTTTATTTAGTTTTAGTTAGATTAGTTTTCTTTTGTTTTCTTAGGACCTTAGATCGTCTAACGAAGCCGCTAAACCCATCAGGGTGGTTCATCCCAAACCGCTTTGGTTATTAGACAACCCCGGACCGGTTCCACTCTCTCAGTTGACGGACGGTCGATTTCGCCCGTCAACACAACTTCAACAACACATCACAACAAAAAGACCAATACCCATATGCCAAATACCAACAACAAAATAGGAACTGTATCCCTAAACAAATATGATATAAGTAGTAATATTGAACATCCAATACCATCTAGAGAGATAAACCCTATCTCACAAAACATACCTCAAACAAGATGTGCCATATCTCTCATAAATAGACCGCAACCATTTTGCTTCTGCAATTTTTCTACCACAGTTTTTCTGCAGTGATTTTTTTGCCGCACTTTTTCTGCCACGATTTTTCTGTCACACTTTTTCAGCCACAATTTTTCTGCCATGATTTTTCTGTTGCACCTTTTCTACCACACTTTTTCTTCCACACTTTTTCTACCGCATGTTTTCTGCGCACTTTTCTTGCTGTACTTTTTCTGTCGTACTTTTTTGGCCTCAATTTTCCTGCCACACTTTTTATGCCATAATTTTTCTTCTGCACTTTTCCTACCACACTTTTTCTGCTGCACTTTTCCTGCCACACTTTTCTCTATCAATAATACTTGCCCAAATAACCTTTCAAAAAATAGACATTCAATGATATTCAATAGGTTCAAGTGTGATTAAATGAGAGAGCCTTGCCTCTTATTTATACTTTCATGTAGCATCCCAGTTTCCTTATTTTAGGGAGTTCTCCATTAACTTTATTATTTAAATAATTTATTTTGCAAACACTTTGACTACTTTTACCTTTTGGGGATTCTAGATGATTCATGAGGGTTCTCTAAATTCGCATGGTCATAACTCTGTAACCGTGAGGAGTTATGTGACGTTCCACATACCAACGAAAATGGCATGACATGTATTATCCATATAGAATAGTATTACCTACAAATATATCAAAACTCATACCATTATCCATAAAAAAAACTTGGGTCCATTACCCAAAACTTTGTGCTACCATAGTTCTCTACCAGAATTTCTTCAAGGGATGACATAAATGACAACCAACCCAATCAATCAACAATCTCCCCCTTTGGCATTGATGGCAACACTCTGATACAATAATGAAGTCATATCATGCAATAATGAAGTCAAATCACTTATGCTCCCCCTAGAACCATGCATCTATGTTTTGCATATGATAAATCACTTCCCCTTTTCCATCAATGGAAAAGGTATATTTCCATCCGGGGCTACTCCCCATAACTGAACTTTCCTTGGGGATACTCCCCATGACTGAACTCTTCCTGAAACTGATCTCCCAACCTAAATTGTCCTCTTTATGGTGCTTCCTCATGTAAATATAATACACATAAGATAAGAATTCAAAGCATTCATTTTGGAGTATAAATTACTCTGAGTATCTCACGAAGATACTGAAAGGCTTCCTGTGGAAGCGGTTTTGTAAATATGTTTTCCACTTGTTCTTTTGTGCCCATATATTCAACTCTAATTTTCTTCTCTGCAACATGTTCCCGTAGAAAGTGATTCCTTATTAGAATGTGTTTCGTCTTGGAGTGAATCACCGAGTTCTTGAAGATACAGATGGCGCTTGTATTATCACAATAGATTGGAATGGGCTCATCATACTCAATATATATATTTGTCAGAGTTTGTTTCATCCATAGAACTTGTGTACAACATGTTGTGCTACAATATACTCTGCCTCAGCTATAGATAAATATACTAATGATTGTTTCTTGCTTAACCATGATACTAAACACTCACCCAACTAGAACATTTCTCCACTAGTGCTTCATCGGTCATCAATGCAACCTGCCCAATCTACATCTGTGTAGGAAATAAGTGATAGATCCTTTCTTTTTGGATACCATAATCCAAACCCTTATGTTCCTTTGAGATATATGAAAATCCTCTTTATTTCTAATACATGTGATTCCTTTGGTGCTTCTTGGAATTGTTCCATCTGTCCAAATGCATGAATTACATATGGTCTGGATGTTGTCACATAAAGTAATCTACCTGTAATATCCCGTGGTTGAACCCAATTGTAAATGTAATATAAGTGTACTTAAGCTAGTGAGTTGTTTTGACATCATTTTTTAATGCACTCCATGTGGCATAGTGCATGCATGAACTATGCAGTGAAATGATGTAGTATGCACATTCCCAGATACTACGCATAGTAAATAAAGTGCACGCAGTATGAAGGACAACGAGACTTGTGTATATGATATCTGTTATAGGTTGGTGATCCAATTATTATAAGTTGGGATTCTTATGTTTTGGTATTAGGTCAGAGTGCCTAGATGTTAAAGGTCAGTGCACCTATTTTGTACATGTCTCATGATTAATATAAAATACATCATTGTGCACAAACCAAACACAATAAAAGAGATGGGGGACTGAACTTCACTAGTTAGGGAAAGGGAGGGACAAAATTCAAGGGAAAGGGCTAAGCTAGAGAGCTTAATCCAAAAGGGAATATTATATTAATATTTCCTAAAGCATAAAGTATGGACAATTATTTTACCCTAAGTTCTAAAGTTGGGGACAAGTGGACCAAAGTAGCTTCTGATATAACAAGTGTCAAGTTGAGGACAAGCATTCATAGCATGGGGACTTATCTCTCTTGGTCGCTTTTCACGGGGATTCTTACCAGCAGCTTGACCATCATTCTCACCATCACTACGACGATCAGTGGGGACGAAGATTCATTCCATCACTCAGTTATCCATCCAATGATTCTAGGACCATTTTCACTCTCACAGTCCATTATACTTGAGACATCCATTTCAACATATATGAGTCTATTCCCATAACCTTTTCTGGTTGGTGTACCTGGTTAGCTTGGAGCAGGATTGAAGAAGTGGGTTGTCAGGCCCGTGAGCAATTCTTCGAGTGAGAGAATTGCTAGGGATTGATTCCCAAAGGTGTTAAACTACAACTACAATTCTTTGAGACTTCCGGTCCAGCCTGTTATTGAATCCCTCGAAGGGAATTGGGGTAGCTAAGAGATTATTGAGAAGAGAAGGGGCACACTACCTTGGGTGGGATAGGCATGTGAAGAATGAGTGGTTGTAGGCTGTTAGTTGAGAGAGCACCTGAGATAGAGTCTTTCCTATTGTCTATGAGCCTTTTCCTAGTTAGGAACCCTTTACCTGGGTGGAGTTCAGCCCCAGCTCCAGGGTGACTCACTGTTGAGAGTGATAAACAATGTATTCTAGGCTGGGAAGTTCGTGGATAGTATGTATGAAGTTGGTGACAATATTTACAATATAAGTACCAATTGTATGATAAAATTATATGTTGCATTGTTACTTACGTGCTTATGTTACGGGTTATTGTCTATGTGATTATAATTACTTGTATGTTATGGGTATTTTCTTGTATATGCTGCATATATGTGGTTATTGTTATTTTAGTATAAAGTCATATATTACAGAATGTAATTGTTTGTTTATGTTTATATGTAAAGCTTCCATAAGAGTGTTGTATGTATATGTTTAAGTTGCATGGATTTTGAAGAGAAAAATTATGTGGCATAGCTCAGTGGATTATTGGGTATGTTACCATATGCTCTACAGTAAGAGAATGAAAGCATTCCCTAGAGTAGCATGGTCTAGCCTGTTTAAGGTTAGAGATGTTACCAAATGGTGTTAGAGCATGAGATATTGCTATGGAGTGGCATTACATGGCCTGTGGGTGGTCGGGGGACATTACAAATTGGTATGAGAGCTTCAGTTTCATCATTGAGCCTGGATGGGCCAGAGGAGTTCAGTTGAAGGGAATATTCACAGAAGAGTAACTTTGAAGTGACAAAAATTCAAGTCACGGAGTGTCCATGGAAAATGTTGGCGTGCATAGGAAAAGTTGGCGTGCAAGTGTGCATGGTGAATTGTGGCGCCACTTCGAAGATTATTATGTGTGGATGCACACACTAAATTTAGCCTTGTGCAGTGAGCACACACATAGTAATGTGCACTTGGGGTGCACAAGTATTGCATAACACAAAGGATTTTTGTTGGTATGTGCATAGTATGAGTATAAGTTGTCTCACGACACTGTATTCAATCGTGTGCGCAGATTACTGTGCATAATGGAACATATTGAACTTTTACATGGTGCAATTCATAAAATGAAATGCATGTGGAGTATCAGTGTGCGATACCAAAACTGTGCATAGTGGATATTGGTGCACAACGCAAAAGTAGTGCATGCAAGTTGTCGACACGATGAAGAAGAAATGCATAGTGGATATAGGTGCACGAAAAACATTTTACCTTGTGATTTTTCTATGCATGATAAATATGGATGTACACGTCGACGTTTAGTGCACACGAAGTCATTTGGAAGGCAATGAGTCTGAGTTTAATTTTCATAATATTAGAAGAAAAAGAAACACACAACCTCACCGAATCATTAATTAAAAGGAATTATGAGTTTTATATTCCTCTAATTCAGACAGATGGAAGTGAAATATAAGCTTACAACAAAAGAATACTATAAAAGAAAACAAGACTCATAACACCACTAGATAGAATTTTGTAATAAATAGTCCTAAATCTGCTTATGTATTTATATAATCATATTAATCACAAAATTACAAAAGGGGGATGATAACAATTATCCTGTTGTAAAAAGGGTCATTTAAGAACACGCCTATCATATCTGGTGCTCCTTACCTCCACTATCAGTTGTTCAAAAATTCGCTGAAACATACTTAATTTTAGTTGAAGACTCACTTCAGCTTAGTGATCTCCTCATTTAAATAATGTTGTAGGTGAATCCCCTTGTGGACAAGTGGATTCCCTCTTGGTCTCTAGACTCCTAAGGCTAAGAAAAAAGGTTCTTAACATGGACACTGACTTCCTTTTGGATCTAATCAAGATAATGAATGAATAAGAAAGATAAAGATATGTACCTTATGGATGACATTTGTCCTTGCAAAGTCCTGGTCGAGCTTCAATCCTAAGCTCCTTGATAGGTCTTGTAGGACAAACAAAGATATAATGGAATTTCTACTCTACTAAGATTAGCTCAATCATAGAACCATCTACTGCAGACAAACTTATATGGAACAAGTACAAGTTTGAAAGAAACAGGGCAAGGATTGATTATATTAATGAGAACAAGTAAAAGTACTTACAATCCTTTGAATGAAGGTGCGACAACCTCTTCCAGTTCTCCTTGTCCAACCCCCTTGCTCAAATAATCTCCACTGATTTCTTTGATGGCATCTCCCTCAGGAAATCATAAGTTTGATGTAATTCCCAATCTCCATTGTGCCTTTCACAATGAGAAGACCTCCTTATATAACCTTGGAGAGGTTCAACCACTTGAGAGATATTTGGGATAAGTTGAGGATTCCTCTCCTTTAGTTGAGGATTCCTCTCCTTCAGTTAAGGATCTCCCCTAAGATCATGCCTTGACCATCTATTTGAATCCAACTATCTTAAGGAATTGAGGGATTCTTCCCTTATTTGCCTCAACAAACCCAGAATTTGCTAAAAGGATGGTAGCGCTCCCCCATAAGGGTGCACAGGGCACTCAATCACTCCCCCAAAGAGGCTCAGGGAGTGCTAGCACTCCTTGACAGTGGGTAGGAGAGAGCTTATAATATACTAGATGTAAAAAGTATGTAGAACATAAATAAAATGCTAGAAATGGCAGAATAACAGTAATACAACCAACATAATCTCCACAATAACACATAAATGATATAAGAACAACAACATAAATAACACTTTGATTCAGAAAGCAATGTTCACGGGCCTCTTTGAGGGGGCAACCTCTAGTCGAGCAGCGCTTTGTTACAATAATCTCCAAGCTAGGGTTTTCATATCCTTGACCCTTATTTATACTAAATATGTCTATCAAGAGAAGCATCTAGAGGAAGATATTTCTAGAAGTGGAAGATTCTATTAGGTCTACTTACATCCACCTTATTCTATTTTATTGAAAATCCTTATTAATATTGACCTTTATTACATCTGAATATATTTCTCTACCTATGTGTGGGTTAGGACCCTAACATGTCCGCCCCCTTAAAAACAACCTTGTCCTCAAGGCTTGAGATGTGGAAACTGCTATAGAATGGTAGTTAGTTCCCAAGTGGCATCTGCTAGAGATGTATCTTTCCATTGGACTAGCACTTCCTTGATGGTTCTCTAACACAGGCGATGCTCACGTTGGTCCAAAACTGCTTATGGTTGTAGCCAAATGGATCCTTCTTCAACTAACTCGGGAAGGTTGGTTTGAATTTGGCACCTAGTTCCAATCATCTTCTTTAAGCATAAAACATGAAAAACAGGATGTAGCTTTGAATGACTGGGAAGAGATAACTGATAGGCGACTTGACCCACATGCTTGAGAACTTGATAAGGACCATAAAATTTGGGTGCTAGCTTCTGAAAATGCTCATCCTTGAGGGAAGTTTGCTTGTATGGTTGTAGTCGTAGAAACACCTGATCCCCTTCTCCAAATTGATGTTCAGAGTGACCTTGATCTTCTTGTTGCTTCATATGATTTTGTTCCATGACCAAGTTCTCTTTGAGGGTATGAAGAATATCCTCTCAAACTGTAAGTGTTTGTTCAACTGCCTGGACCTTCGAGGTACCCAATAAGTATGAGAGAACTGAAGGTGGCTTCTGTCCATATACCGCTTCAAAAGGAGTCATGCGTGTAGCTATATGGTAGGAAATGTTGTACCACCATTCAACTAGGGGTAACCATTGAGCCCACTGATTTTTCTTTTCAAAGGAAAAATACCTCAGATATGTTTCCAAATATTTGTTGACAACTTTCGTTTGACCATCAGTCTAGGGATGATAAGTTGTGCTGAGATGTAATTGTGTGCCCTGTAGCTTGAATAGTTCTTGCCAAAAATTGCTTCTGAAAGTTGGGTCACGATAATAAACAATAGAGTGTGGCATGACATGAAGCTTGAAGACCTGGTCCATGAAAATTTGAGTCACCATGGATGCAGTAAATGGGTGTTGAAGAGAACAGAAATGAGCATACTTGGAAAGGTGATCCACAACCACCATTATGACTAATTTATTTCCCTATTTGGGTAAGCCGGTAATAAAGTCCATAGAGATATCCTTCCAAATAGAAGGTGGAATCAGAAGAAGTTGTAGTGTGCCTGGAGATTTGATAGTTTCTCCCTTGTTACGTTGACATGCATCACATTTAGCAACAAAATTACAGATGTCCTATTTCATACCATCCCAAAAAAAAGAACGTTTGACCCTGTCATAGGTTTTGATGAACCTAGAGTTCCCTGTTGTGGGTGTAGCATGAAGCTCATAAAGTATCGTGGATTTAAGCTTTGATTGTTTACTTAAATACAAATGGATTTTTTATCGAAGCTCATCTTAGAGCCAAGAGTACCCTGGGTGAGCTGGAGCATTGGTCTACAAGTGTTGGATCAGATGTGAACTTTTGGGATCTTGTAGCCATTCCTAGCGAACAACTTGAAGCCAATCTGGTACAATGAAGGAAAGATAAAAAAGGGATTCGTCTTCTTCATATTTTTGAGACAGTGCATCTGCCACCACATTGTCTTTGCCTTTCTTGTAAATGATCTCATAATCATATCCAAAGATCTTAGTCACTCATTTTTGTTGCTCTGGGGAGGAAATGCGTTGTTCCAGAAAGTACTTGAGGCTTTGATGGTCTGTCTTAATTTGGAAATGTTTCCCCAAGAGATAAGGGTGCCATAGATCAATGACATGAAAAAAAACTAACATTTCATTTTCATATATGGGTTTGCCTAGATTCCTTTCAGATAGTTGCTTGCTAGTGAAGGCCAAAGGTCTACCCTCTTGCATAAGGACAACACCGATTCCTTTCCCTGAGGCATCACATTCCAACACAAAGGTCTTTGTGAAATCAGGAAGGGCTAGAACCGAAGTGGTGCACATCGACATCTTCAAGGTTTGAAAATCTTGAGCAGTGGCTTGAGTCCAAGTGAAAGAGTTAATTTTTAGGAGAGCAGTGAGAGGTGCTGCAATATTTCCATAATTCTTAACAAACTGCGATAATACACTGTTAAGCCTAGAAATCCACACAAGCTTTTGAGAGTCTTTGGGTGCAGCTAGTCTTTCATAGCTTCAATCTTTTTTGGATCCACCCTGACACCATCCTTGCCAACCAGATGACCCAAGTATTCTACTTCTGAGGCACCAAAAGCACATTTAGATTGTTTTAGGAAAAGTTGGTGATGAGAGAGTAAATGGAGAACTCAATCAACATGAGTAAGATGGTCTGTCCAGGTTTTTATATAGATGAGGATATCATAAAAAAAAACTAAGAAAAAATGACGAAGAAAGGGACGGAAGACATGATTCATGAGGCTTTGGAAGGTGGAGGGGGAATTACACAAGCCAAAGGGCATGCCCAAAAACTCATAGTGGCCCTTGTTACACATTATTTTCATCATCCCTATGATTGTTAATGATGTAAACCTATCTGTTGCCTTCAGAGGGGTCAGTGGCCTAAGTTCCTAAAGAGAGAAGGGAGAAGAACTTCTCCTGAGAAAAGAAATTGCTTTTTCCTATGTAAAAACCTTATAAAAAGGGATGTTTGCAGGTTTCTATATAGGCAGGGTGCAAGAATCACCAATTCTCGGAGGTTGCACTATAGCCAGGGTGCGAACAGTTCGCAGGTTTCACTATAGCTAGGGTGCGAACATTCCATCACGTGGGAAAAACGTACGATTTCTCGAATCTTCTAGAAGGGGAAGCTTCTATGGTGAGGTGGCATCTGAACGGTTTGGATCTTACTCGCTTTCATGATTTAGTGGGATCATCCTAACCTCCTCACCTTATCTTCTTCATCTTATAAAAGGAGAGGAGTTCTCATGGAGAAAGTTAGTTTTTATGAGCTTGGGTTCTTTGGCTTG
>CBVK0101076378.1:0-10006 GCA_900067695.1 Picea abies
TTCTGGGTTTTCAAGGGTTTGATCTAATTCAAAACCGTTTTCTCAGAATCACTCACACAAAAACGTGTCTCTGGGAGGCAATTACGGGGTTAGCTTTAAGAAGTCTTCTCGGGCATTATCAAACGATAACAATGTCTGGACACCGTTGGGCTCAATTATCACCACAGGAGACATGGATAACAACACAAAATCGACAGGGTATTCGGCGATAGGGTTTGACAGAAAAGAAACAGAACCATTTTCCTTGAGCTTCCCAACACAATGCAAAGGTAGTTCGAAATACTATAAAGGAGAGTTAATGCTATGCATGCGAGGGAAGTGGTGTAGATCAAGGCCATGCAAGAACATCATATCAAGATATATTTGTGGTTGAATATTTTATTCCTTAGGTGCTTGTTTTCTCTGCCTTCATTCTCTTTTGAGTTCTTTGCAAAGTTTCGTTGAATACTTTCATTTTTATTAAAAGAAAAAGCAAAAGAACTGTCTCTTTTGAGTTTTCATGTGATTTGGAAAGAAGAAAACAAAAATCTCGCATCCTATTTTCATAGTTGGAGTGTCTTGGTACATAGTTGAAAGAGATTGTTTTTGTTTGGGATTTAATGAACATTAAATTCATAGTTTTTCATTTCAAATTTTTTCCATTTGAAAAAATAAAAGTGAAAGTTTCATGTTTTGGGGATTTTATTTCCAATATGAATAAAAAGATCTCTTCTCCTTCTCATACATAGAATTGATTGAAAGAAAAATCTCTACATTTCATTCTTTCTGCATGATTTTGGAATCGAGTCATCACATCATTAGCTTCACCTTCGTACACCCTTCTAAATAAAAAAAACTATTAAAATCAACCAATGTGCCAATAAAATTAACTAGACATTTTTGTTTTTAGTAAACCAATAGTAGCTTAGAGCTAGAGTCCTTGGACTAGGAAAAGTAGTAAATTGTCCAAGACTACTACGCGAGACTGTAGAACACTAAAGAGGGATAAAATCCAACTGCCATATAGTCATAGCCAGGAACCCCCTATAACATAGGGGCTAAACATGAGGTCACGTGTGGAAGAGAGACTAAGATTATCCCTCCAAAGCTTGACCAATCTAGTGGAAAGAGCATATATTGGGGGTTTTTCTTGAGTGTTATTGGTTCATTTGGTCACGGTGCTTTGTGAATATAAAATCTGTTCAAGGTCCTCAAGAGAATTATTGGTCCACTTGTCTTCATTCCTCTAAGATCTCTGGACTTTGTTATCCTACCCATATGTTCAGCCCCAACTATCGACTGTACCCCCTTGGAGGTCGACTACAATTTGGTAACCCTAGTAACGTTTCCTAGGTATCTACAAAGGTGATCGTGGGGGGCTTCCCATAGTACCTGCAGTAGAAATCATATCACAATTTCAATACCCTTGGAGTGTGATCCCACAGAGTGAGGGTTTCTTGCACTGAGAAGGGATGTTACATGGAGGTCAGGGTAATTTCTTCTTGTATATTCGTTGACGGCTTGACATCCCATATTCAAAATATCTTTCTATCTACTATTGTTTGGTTATTACCTGTATTTTGTTTAAGGGTGTGTTCTTTCAACATCGTTAGTTGGCCTTAGGGATCATTATTTCTATTATACTGTCACTGTGGTCGACCAAGGTCTGCGAAGATCTTAGAGAATGCAAGGGTCGGATCCCAAAGAACACAATATTACACATAATCCTTCTAATGAAGGAACTATTAATGAAGGGTTTGCTTCTAAATTTGGGAGCATAGCTCCCCCAAGTGACTATCTAGAAGGAGTGATTGAAACCATGTAATAAGGTTTTCCCTCTACCACAAATCCACCTTTGACTGACCCTTTTGGTCAATCACTCATTGAGTTGCCATAAATGATTTATTATGATGATTTTTCTTGTTAAAATTTTCCACGTAATATGTACAGTAGGAAATCTTCTAACATGCATGCTTCAACATATAACTATATAGATGGAATCATGTTCACCCCACTAGATATTGAAATAGCCACTCTAGCACACATTCCCACTATTGGAAATTCTTCTTTATGGGAAACATCATTGACCCATGTTACCTCGACTCAACATCTCGTGAGTACAAATTCTCTTCCTACGTCTCTAGCTACACACTTGCATACACCAAGCACATTACTTGGGCGTCCTTTATGGACTCCATCTAGTCTAGTGGCCAACATTATTTCTACCTCAGATCCTCTGACAAGTAGCTTTGTTTTTCCTCTTCCAATCACAGTGTTAACCCAATGAAAGTTCCACATACACCTGGGGGGCACGTTATAGACATAGGGACACCTTCGGTTTTAGTCCAGTACCCCGCTAGAGGGAATCCTTCAACTATAGGTCAGTTTCTAATTGGGGGGAAACCTTCAGTTGCAGTTCAAGTTCCAATTAGAGGAAAACCTTCAGCTGTGGGACACTATTCGATTTGGGGACAACAACAACCTGGGAGAAAAAATTCATCTGTGGGACAAAAACCACCTTGAAAAA
Organism: Picea abies; assembly: GCA_900067695.1. Classification (NCBI taxonomy): domain Eukaryota; kingdom Viridiplantae; phylum Streptophyta; class Pinopsida; order Pinales; family Pinaceae; genus Picea; species Picea abies. The sequence goes on from CBVK0101076378.1 coordinate 2,507, forward strand.
AACAACCTACTTGGATCGAACAACTAGCTGGGGGCCAACAACCTATTTGGGGCAAAGAACTAGTTGGGGGGAAAGCAACTGGAGTTCAGTAGCTAGTTTGGAGACAATCCTAGACTAGAAACCCACCTTACCTCTATTGGAAGAATTCTCTAGAAAACCCTATGTTGGGTATGTGTTATATTATTTGCACGAGTAGTAGTGTCGCATTTTTTTGCCTAGGGAAACATGTTGCATTTTTGCCTCGATTTTCATGTCCATTGTTGGGCAGTTTTTCGGCACATGGTTTTTTCCCGATGGTTTTATATTTTTGGTTAAGGAATTAGGGTTGTTTACTAATCCAATTCATTGGGTTAGGTTTTTGGATGTCGTTGGCTCCTATATGTATATTGTATTGTAAACAATGTATCACTATGAATGCATATAGAATATGTTGGTTTTCCTGGTTTGGGTTTCCAGGGGAAAATTCTTCGTGTAATGTTTGTATTTTCCATTGTACCTTTTTTGTTCTTTTACTGAGAATATTTTTGCAGTAAATATTGTATAAGGTTAAAATATACACCCTATAGGTATTTATAGTGGTTTAACATATCTAGGAGTGTTAAATGCTCCATGGGGTTAACCCAATCTGGTGAGAATCTCTTTGCAAGAAGATTTTCCCACTCACCTGATGAACCCCATCTTCCCTAGTCCCCAAGCCACTCAACCATATATGGGTGGACCATCTGGCTTTAACTTTCCATCCTAACCTACGTATGGTCCTACTGGTACCTCGATGCCACATCCACATTACCAGTATTTGCAATCAAATTGACAACTACCTTTCTTAGCTACCTTAGATCTACCATACTTTTCACATTTGACAAATGATCCCATACATCATGCCATGTTCTGTCCCCCTATCCCTACCAAACTACCATCTAACATCCCAAAATTTGATAAAAAACCTGGAGAATATCCTAACAACCACATCATGACCTTCCATATTTGGTGTTCTTCTAACTCCTTGATGGACGATTCCATTCGGTTGAGACTTTTCCATAGAATGCTCACAGGTTCAACATAAAAAATGGTATATTGAGTTTCCATGTAACTCCTTTGTCAACTTTAATTCTCTTTCCATGGATTTTTTGACTCACTTCCAACTATCCATATGGTATGATATTGGTTCCAAGATTTTAAACTCGCTTCAACAATCCACCTCCACTCATATTTATGATCATATTCATGAATGGAGGAAACAAAGATGGTTGATTAAAGCCACTATTTCTTACTAACTCCTAGAAGATTGGTTCAAAAAGTCACTACTCCCGCCAATTACTAGAGATGTCACCATGGGAGGTGTTGTCACTAAAGAGCAAGCAACCAATCATGCTCAATATTTAGACCTGGTATATTCCCAGTTGGACACACTATATGATATGATCTCTCATTCTCCTTGACCATCGAATGATCCATAAAAACCAACCCAGGATCCCATGTTGATGTCATAGTGGGTTCTGTAAAATCATATTATGTGACACAATAATAGAATGGTACCAATACCAAGCCTCCTCCCTCTCCTACACAAACCTCTAAGGTGAATGCGGTTCAATATGTTTCATCTCAGCAATCCAGAGGAAATAATAAAAACAAGGGTAAATCCAAAAAACCTTCTAACCAACAAGAGAGTAAAAACACCCAAGACCTCAATGTTGGGGGCACAAGCAAAAGAAAGGGGAAATATCCTTGCATGGTGTGTAAGGAGGACCACTTCACCAAAGACTACCCTCACCTTTCCATGGTTGATCAATACCTCAAGTGAGGGGGATCTCCTTCCTAGCCAGTGGTATCAAATAATCCTTCCCCCCAGCAACAAAAATTGATCACACAAATTCCTGCAGAGTCCTCATCCACAAATATTATGATGGTTAAATCCATTGTGGCACTATCCACCCAAGCAAAGAACTACGACTCCCAAGAAGGGTAACCTTCATCAAAGGACCCTACATATACTATGCCACCCAATGGCCCTCTCACTTTAGAGAAACTTGTTTTCAAACCTGCAATCTGCCCCCCAAAAGGGGTACTTCGACGGACTACCCATAATCTAAATGCCCAGGAAGCTCAACACTATAGCATAGTGAATGATCTCTCCCAAGCACCCTATTCCATGTCAACACTTGAAGTATTGTAGAGATTTCCTTCATAGCATAAAGCCTTGTTATCATCCATGAGGTGAATTGACCCTTCATAGTCCAATATTATTTCCTTTGACATAGAATAGAGTGAGTCACATCTCTCACACCAATTGAAATTTCAAATCGTAGTTGGTTATCTGAACAAGAATATATTTCATATGGGGATCGATGAAGGAGAAACCACTTCTATTATTTCTTTGTCATGTTGGAAATCCCCTAGTTCTTCACATATCACCCCATCTCCAACCATCCTAAAATATTTTTATGGACATTCTGTCAAACCCTATGGAATTCTCCCCTCCTTACCCATCAACCTTGGAGGAAATAATATCTTTGTATAAGTTGAAGTGGTAGATTCCACACTTGACTATAATATTCTCTTGGGTTGCACTTGTTTCTATGAAATGAAGGTTGTTGCATCCACTATATTTCGTTTCATATGTTTTCCCTATCAAGAAAATGTAGTCATGATTGACCAACTGGATTATTACACACCTGATTTATGAGCTAATACTAGCACTAACATTCCCTTCATAGGTGAATCTTTTGGGGGGTTTGAAAGCATCAGTGTTTCTATTTAAGATCCATTTGTTATGGGGATATCCCCCTTTCCTACACCTGACACCACCTATATTTCTCCTATCAACATGATTTACTCATCTACCAGTGGATCCCTTGGGTCATTTGATACTTGGGTGGTACCTCATCTAGAGGATGTTGAATATGGAGCTCTTATCCCGCTTACTGCAAGTGATATTGTCGATCTAGACATCCCTTAGGCATTTGATACTAGTCAACAACTCCATTCTCATGTGGAGTGTGATTAACCTTCTTTGCCCATATGGGTTGTTAAATCTATCGGTTCATATAATTTCCTAGATAATAAGTTTCCTTCAGAAGAGGCCATCCCAAAAGTCATGGATTCCATTGATAATCCCAGAGAGGATGAGGATAATCAAAACTTCCTCCTTGATTTGGAACTAATGAGATTTAACATGATGAGTCTTTATTCGAGACCAGGGGAATTTTCCAGGGCATCCAGTGAAACTCTTAGTCTTAACCCTTTTCCACTTCAGTTATCTTTTTCAAAACTTTCCAGTGAATCCTCTGTTATCCATTTCATCAAAGATTTGTGTTTTTTACTTACCTCACATCTTGATGGATTCCATCAAGGAGATTCTATAGCTCACAAAACTACTCATGATGAGTATCTTTGGCCACACATATTTTTTCCTATGTGGCATGGCCCCAACATGGTGATACATATGATGCCTCCAATGACTCATGATTTCTTCAATTATGAAAAGGATCCTTAGCCTAAGCCTAGTAATGGGATCTCCTTTGTCTAAACCATCAATATGTGTAGTTCCTTGTACATAGGTGTGTGGTGTGAGTTCCTTTTGTTTTGTGTACATCATATCCAAAAAATAAAAATAAAAATTATTTTTAGGATTTCACTATGCATGTTGACCTTGGAATCTAGTTTACGTGTGTTGACGAGATTCTATGGACATTTTTAATATGGGTACATCCATTTAACTTAAGGTACGTGTCTCTAAAATGGAATATAGGGAGATGTTTTTCCCTTCATTTCCCTCTTTGCATTATTAACCATCGATATAGCCAATACTATACCTTAGGTTCCCACCATTTATGTTATTTAAATGGTCACATTTTATTGTCTCTTTTGTATTGCTGCTCATTTTCCATGTCTTGTTGCAATCCATTTCTTCAGTCACGTTCCATGCAACTGGAACTTCATTGCAAACTACCCATTCTCTCCAATTGAGCATACTATTATCCCTTTGTCGTGCTCGGTAACCAAGCATGACAAAGGTGCACCCTGGAGTCTCCTTTAAGATTGTTTTATACTCCCTAAACATGAAAAGATCATCGAGTGAGATTGCTTCCTTTCACACTCGTTAAATATATTTGAAAGGATGTCTATTCGGTGTAATTTTACCCCTTTTTCATACTGGGTAGAATAATTACAAAAAGGGAATACTCTAGTCAACATTTTCTAGAAGAGTTCTCCCTTGCATTGTTTTATCCTTTTTCGGGCTCGAGAGACTAAATTTATGAAAAAGCATACCTTTGGAGTCTTCTTTGTCCTTTAAGACTCTCTAAATATGAAATGACAAAATGAGAATTTACTTTCTTGGGCTTGTTAAATCCACGGGATTTTATATCAAACTTTATTTCAAATCTTTCTATACTACTTAAATATCACAAAGATTATCGAGCACCATTCTTCACCCAAGGCTCGAGAATAAATCCATGGGTGAGCATATCGAGCATACTTTTATTTTCTTTCGCACTCAATTCAAACATGAAAGAGAGAAAAAGAGTTGGGGGTTTTTTGTCTAGTCATCTTCACAAATGGCAGTTGTCCATCAAGTCTCCCTTGAAAAATGAACATGTTTTTCATCCATGTATAACAGTTGGGTTATCCATTGTCTCTCAGTCATTACGATCTCCATGAGTTCTTGGAATCTACCAACTAGTTACTCTTCTATTCATCCATGGTGCATGTTTTGGTCTTTATTAAGTCAATACTGTTAGCACCAATTCTTGCAAGGGGGTGTTTCTCTTTGATTTCAGGCCCTTGGTGTAAATGCATAGAAATGGGGTTTAAAAACCCATCAAATGTGTTTTATTGAAAGGCTGCAGTCATGAGCGCCAAGCACAGCATGTAGAAGAAGTCCATTTCGGGATTAAAATCAAGTGAGTGGGTATTTTGTTTTCAACGGTGAGGATCCATAGATGGAGAAGACCGATGGTCATCGACTAAGCTTGAGTCACGGAGTTGCACGAGGTTTAGCACATGGGCTCATCTCTTATGGCCAAAGTCACGAAATGATCATGGTCATCTGATCCAATCGGGACACATGGTGCCTGATCAGGGTCGATCATGATTTTGGCTACTGGAACTTCAAAAGACACGGGTCTCTCACCCATTGCATTGGGAAACTCTAAAACATGAAATGATTAGTCGTTTCGTCATTTCATCTACCGGGACTTTGAAAGATAGGGGGTCACTCTTCCACTGCATTGGGAAACTATGAAACGTGAAATGATTAGTTGTTTCATCATTTCGGCTACCGAGACTTCAAAAGACAGGGGGTCACTCCTCCCTTGCATTTGGAATCGCTGAAACATGAAATGCGAAGGTGCCTTTGGGTGTGAGCCCACGGTCATAGCGCAGGGTCGTATGGAAAGAAGGGTCCTAAAGAAGGGGGATAGGTGGCAACTAGTCAACATTTCGGGGATTTTGAAGCTCCCGGTGGGAGAATCCCTAAAAGGATCAGGACCGTTAATCTTGGAGGGTACGTGGCGTGCGATTAAGTATAATCGCCATTTCAGCTACCAGAACTTTGAAATACAAGGGTTGAGAGCAAAGGAACAAGAATTCCTGGTGGGAGAATCCCCGAAATACATTAAGGTTCGTCATGACCATCCATATTAAATCAAATCTGGCCATTGATTGCAGATTAGCCGTTTCGGCATTTCAGCTACCGGGAGTCTGAAGGACAAGGGGTCGGCTCCTTGCCATACCCAAATCATGAAATGTGAAAGAGGCTTTAGTGTTGGTCTCATGATCCTAGCGCTAGGATTGTATGGAGTATGGCCAAAGAAAGTGAGCACTCAGGGCCAGGGTTGTTCTATGGAAAAATGATCGTGGCCGTCAGTTTTTTAAAGTCGATCCAAGCGTTGATCCTGGAGGGCTATTTTTCAAGCTTGGGCACCAAGAAATTTGAAGGTAGGCGAAGTAGAAATTCCCAAAAGAAAAAATGTTGAAACACCCTTGGAGAGAGGTGCCAGGTCATGGCCCTAGGATACATTGATGGTGATTCCAAAAGAAAGGGAGGCTAGCCTCCGAGCCTTAGAGAGAAGGCACGTGGTCTTCTCCTGAGCATATCATCTTAGCCACTCCCTGGGGAAGAAGTTAATGAAAATCGAGCAGGTAGATGAAACCTCAGCTCGAGCCATGAATGGAAGGTATGGGAAGCCTGGAGAAACCATCTTGTGGTACCCTTGTATGCAGGTCCCCCTGTAGATCCATGCTCAGTTAAGGTGGTGTCTAATGAAGGAGTTTCATCCAGGTTTGAATAAAGATATGCCACACCATGGAGGTTTGAGCATGCCTCTGCTAGGCGAATTTTTCTGAGTATATATGCTCAGTTTTTCTATTTTTGTAGGTATGGATGGTAGAGCAGAGCTCCTAAATGTAAAGTTTTAATGAAGCACTGGTTTTTCTGGCTATGCATCTGCATATGAAATTTTCTTGTTCAATGTAAGGCATTTCTCTTTTTCATCTGGTTTCGATCTCATACTAAAAGGTTTCATGACTGATTGTTTCACATGAATCATCGTGACTGTGTTATGATAAAGGATTTATTATAACGCTGTTATGTTCTTTTAGTGTTTCTGCTTTTGAATATAAGCGATTCTTGTGTTCAAGTTTTCTTCTATAGGTTGTTAGAAGCTCGATGCCTACAACAGGCCTACGCATTTCCTCACAGAAGTCTCCCTCCTACTCACCCTTATTACAACTTACTGTCTGAAGTTAAACCAAGACCTCATCTGCTTATGCATGCCTGGCCTAGTTTCTGAGTTAGACTGATATTGTTCTGAGTTTACTTCCATTCATCACCATTTATCAACAAATGGTGGCATAAAATGATGGGCTTCAGGCTTACTCCTGTTGCAATCTAGGAGTGACTTCTGATGCTAACATTTATGGTGTCGTTGCCAGGGATGAAGTTGAAAATTTTCCCTAGGATTGAATGACATCAAGCCTCTGATTTTGAAGGTGCATTAGGCATCAGAGCTCTACGAGATTGCTACTGTGCACCTAGTGACTCCATTGTGACGACTCCACTATGGAGAACCTATTGTTTTAGTTGTGGCATCCAAAGGTAGACACACACGGTCCCATCCACAAATGCCTCTAGCTACACCTGAAGCTGATCCAGAGGTGATTATCAGAAAAGGAAAGGCCTCTGAAGGAGAAACTTCCACCACTGAAACAGGTGATTTTCCATCTCCTTCTGTAGAAACTCCATTTTCTTCTTCTCAACTTCCTAGCAGACCTTTTTCTGAAGTTTCCCATTTCCTAAATTTCGGAAGTGTTCATGTTGAGTGTTCCCCTCCTAGTCTGGGATTGGAGGGAGAAATCCTTGTCACTCCCCTCTCCCCTTTAGTTGTACCTTGGCATAGAAGATTTCCCCACCCCTAGATTTACCACCCCTCCTCTTATTAATATTGTTGCTATTGCACAGAGAGAAGCATCTGCTGACTCAAGCCCCTTAGCCTTCTCTCT
>CBVK0101076379.1:0-10006 GCA_900067695.1 Picea abies
GAAATGCGTAAGACATAGCACGTTGGATCGTAGCACCTACGTTCTTCAGACCGAAGGGAAGTTTTCTGTAGGTGAAAGTACCCCATGGACATATAAAAGCCATTTTATGTTGGTCCTCAGGCGCGATATTGATTTGATTATAGCCGAAAAATCCATCCATAAGGGAAAAAATTTCACTGCCGGCATAGTCATCGACGATTTGGTCAACGAAAGGGGTTGGAAAATTGTCCTTTGGACAAGCTTTGTTGATATCCTGATAATCAACACAAACGCGTATACTACCACCCTTTTTATCAATCAGTACGGGGTTGGAAACCCATTCTGTCAATGCCACGAGATAAATGAAACCGGCTTTAAGAAGCTTTTCAACTTCGAGTTTAATGGTTGCCGCTTTACGTGGATGGACATGACGAAGGCGCTGTCGGACTGGTTTATCTCTGGGGTATGTCTTAATCTCATGAACGATGATAGCAGGGTCAATACCTAGCATCTCTTCGTAAATCCATGCAAAAATATCACGAAATTCTTTAAACAAGGAAGTATAAGTGATAATTTCATCGAGAGAACACGAAGCTCCAATATGAACGTTCTTGACTATCCCAGGTTTCACTGAAATATCTATGAGCATCGTGGGTGAAATGTTACTGAGGTTCCCTTCTGCAAACACATCTCATGTGGATTGGAAAACTGTGGAGATAACAACAACGATCGACGGAGTCGAGATCTGCTGATAATTCTCGAGATTTTTTTGTTCCAGAAACAAGATGGAACGATGATGCCCATCGTCCCAAGGGGTGTCTTCCATGGCGGACATGATCATCTCGTCAGTGGGAAAGATGACATGGAAAGGATCAGGAGACAACTCATCAAACGAAGAAGAAGTAGGGGTTGCCGATTGAATGGCTTGATAAGCAGACTCAACTGGACTTAAGGGCATAACGTTGCCAAAACGAACATGATCTCCAAGATCAGGGACTACCCAAGGGTCAACAGACATCGGAAGTTCATGAGGTATAGTATAGATCATATTAATAGACGTAATAAACGAGCGTGGAATATCGGGTGGTGGTGGTGTTGGGAAAGTACCCATTAGTGAAGAGTCTTTTAAAAGACCGACCCCGACATTCTCATAACCCGGTGGGGTTTTAGCGATGAAAGGCACGTTGCCAACATGAGTATCAACATTAAAAAAGGCAAGTTGATCGACCGTAACCAATTTTCCTTGGTGAGGAAATTGTACGACACGGAAAAGGGTTGACACGACAGCACGCATAGAATCGACCCAACTTCGACCAAGTAGAAGATTATAATCTAAGGGAGTATCGAAAACTTCCACTTCCACCTGAACGGTCTTACCTTACAGAGTGACAGGAAACAATGGTAGAACACCATAAGGCTTAAAACCTGAGCCATTGAAGACTCATAAAGTGTTTTTTTATTCGTTTAAATGGGGAGAGCCAATGGCTTTCCAACAAGAAAAAGACATTACGCACGTAGAGGCACCCTCATCGATAAAAGTCCGGCAAATACTCTTGTCGGAGACCACAACTTGGATTTGAAATGCAAGCTGTGGGGGTAACCTTGGAATATGATCATCCAAGTTAAAGACTATCAGATTCGTATCTGTTGGATCAATGCCACCTATAGCTTTCAACAGCGCCCTTCGTTGTGCAGGACAAGACTGAAGGACTTCCAGGGCAGACATCGTTGAAGGTGCTTGGGCCAGATCTTCGACAATGCTATAGTTCTGAGCTGCCCGAGCATGAGGATTGAATGCTGACTTCTTAACGACACCTTTTGGAGGTCGTAAAACTGTATCAAGACTCAGTCGTTCGAGATGAAGAGGACCGTTGCCAGGTGGGTTTGGTGGAGAAGGTTGTACCAAATCGGGAGGTAAGTCATCAACCTTCTCCTTAGAAGGAGTATAGTCTCTAGCTCTAGTGGTAAGTGCAACATTGTTTTTCGTGGAATCACCAGTGCACATCAAAACATAAGATGATGTAGAAGTAGAGGGTTGGTCATGGATGACCAACAAAGCTTGTTGTTGAGATGGGAAGGGTTGAGACAAGACAGCCGGCGTAGAGGGCTTTGGTTCTCCTTGAAGGAACTTGTTAACCTCGGCACGTCTCGGACAATCCTTCGTGTAGTGATCGTCACCATAGATAAGGCAAGGGTAGCATGGTTTGCGCTTATCCCAGTCATCAACAGGAGGTGATTTGGTTTTCTCATTTGGATTAGTGTTTTTACCCTCCTTATTCTTGCCTCTCCCTTTCCTAGACTTAGTCTTACCGATCAACGTAGATTGAATAGCGTTCACTTCAGAAGTTTTACCGGCAGGAGGAGCAGGAGACGGAGCACTTTGTACATTAGAAGAATTGGATTTTGGGGTTGTAGTTGAAACAAAATGTGAGTGGCTATGAGTGTAACCAATCACACCATCAGCTGCATGCGAGGCAGCTGGAGCAATAGAAGTAGTAGAAGTACCAAGACGAGGTAAATCAGGTAGTAAATCATACAAGGTTCCCATTTGCGAATAAACGAGATCTAGATACTGAGCATGACTAATAGCCTACTCTTCTGTGACAACACCACCCATAGCAATGTCTTTACCAATTTTGTTTACAAAAGACTTGGTAAACCACTCTGCCAGTAACTGATCAGGAAGCTCAAGTTTAATGAGACGTCACCTCCATCGCCACTCATGAATATGATCAGATATATGAGTGCCCGAGCTTTGTTTGAAGGAGGTTAAAATCTCAGTTCCGGTATCATAACGAATCGGTAACTGGTAGTGTGTGAGAAAGGCCATTGCAAGGGTGTTGAAATCGGAAAAGAAACCTCGCGGTAATTCAATGTACCACTTTGCAGTAGCACCCGTAAGAGTTCGTTGAAAAATACACAGTCTAATGGAGTCATCCATCAACGAGTTGGACAAACACCACAAGTGGAAAGTCATGACATGATTATTTGGGTTCTCTCCCACCTTCCCATCGAATTTGGGAATGTCTGATGGAATCTTTGCAGGAATAGCAGGCCATTGGGGAGAGTGACGAATAGGATCATTGAGAATCCTAGACAAATCTAGCAGGTCCAAAGTAGCAAGAAAAGGCAATTGTCGATTCACTTGTGGATACTAGTGACTTTGGGGCGGAAGTCCTGTCGATAGACCAGTGGGATTGTATGCAGTCTTCCCCCAGAGGGAAGATCCTGGTTGGTTTGGTGGTGGTTGAATTGGATAGTAACCCCAAGGATTTTGACCTTGAGTTTGAGTAGTGACTTGAGGTTGAGTAGTCTGACCTGAACCCCAAATAGGATTAGTCACACCTGGATATGGTTTTCCTGTAGTAGGGACAACTTGCTGCCCCCATCATTTTGAGGAAAGTTTTGCATGAGTTGATTCCAATACTGGGCCAATGCAAGAGGTATGTTTTGTCCTAAAGGTAAGGTTGGTCCCCTGATCAAAGGGACAGTTCCACCCGGAATTTGTGTGCCAACCGTAGGTTGCGTAGTAACTATGTTATGTCCGGGAAAAGGAAAAGGAATTGTACTACCCTGACCACCAACAGGATTGTGCAGGTTTGATGCAACAGTCAGGATAATGCTACTAGTATTAGGATTTCCAGGCGGAAACGGAGGGAGTGTTGGAATGAAACCGGGAATAGGATGCCCAGGAAACTGGGGACCATTTGGAGAACCAACTGGAGTTTGTGGAGGTGTTGGATGGGAAACATTCAACGATGGATTCAATGCATGGTAACCAAGAGGTAAATTCGGATTAGCCTCAGGAGTTCTCTAGGTATTGATAGGAGGAAGAGTAGTTGCAGTAATTCCGGTTTGGACACTCGAAGTAATAGCAAGATGGGCCATCTCGGGAGGGAGAATAAAATGATAAGTTGTAGCCTATGGTGTAGTCTTTGGTTCAGGAGACATAGGAGGGTTGATGACTTCGTAGACAGGGGATTTAGTACCAAACAAGACTCGTCGGAAATCACCTGACCAAAAAGGATCTTGGCCTACTACACTATGAGAAGGCCCAGCGATTGATTTAGAAGATGTAACAAGAGTTTCTTCAGAAAGATGAAATCGTCCTAACGGTCGTTCACCACGACGAATGCGATAATTCTTTACAGTATTGGTAATTCGAAATTCCGTAAGAGGATCAGTGGGTTCTACTTGTGGAGGTGGTGAAAAAACTTATGGGGCATCACTGATGTCCACGTGTGGTAGAGTAACAAGGAGAATTTCACCCGGATGAGGAGAGTCCTCAGGGGTACCCTCAGGTGTTGTTGTGTGCAAAGGTTGTGAATCTTCCGGATGTTCCAGAGACAAACCTTGCATCCTACGTGAACGTCTTGGGGGAGAAATTGTAAACAATAAACCAACTCCCCAACGAAAATCCTATGGTCAACTTTGAGGAACAAACACTACACCCTAGTAAACAAAATCTAGAAGCAATCACCAAGCAAACAATACCTTCTAATACCGAAGCCACTATTTGGTGATGAAATCCAACGTCGCAACAACAAGACGAGAAGGGGTGGGGCTAAGATGGAAAAGTTACGTTGACGACCTACTTAACAGAGTTACTCCCTAGTGAAAGCTCCCACATATAATCGTGGGTATACCCTCCAAGGAGCCCAAGTGAGTTTGATCAACGTCGATTCCAGGTACCGTGAAGACTTTCCCCTCCACAGTCACCTTGGGTAAGAACCTAGAGAGATAAGCCACTAAGGTCACCACAGACAACAATACAACCTGGGGAAACAATCGTCAGTCCGATCCACACGCAAAGGCAGGGTATCTAGCCCAAAATCAACTCAAAGGCTACCACTCATAATTGTGGGTATACCTCGGAGTGACCCCCGTAATACGTGCAATCTCTACACCGATGCCAACAAAGAAGGGTTAGTAACTCTTCCAACACCAATGCGACCTAATGCTTGACCCTTGTGTTAGAAGGGATTCCCAGGACAATATGCTGCCAATGGAGTTTTACACTCCCTAACTCAAGATGCTATTGTGTGTTTTTGAGCTTTTGGAGAGTGTGTCTCTCTTCCTACTCCAAAGCACTAGCCTAGCTAAATGTTGGTGTAAAAAAGCCCTAGAAAAGAGTTACTAGTTCAATTTTAATATTACGGAATGTTTTTACAGGCTGTTATTTACTCAAAGGAAATGGAAATGAAACTCGTGATGTATGACTCTGACCCAAATAATGCAAGGATATGATGAAATAGAATTTGTTTCATTTGATGAATCCTAGTTATGGGAGAGAGAGAACAATTTCCGAATCAAACTCAATACTACAATGCAAATGCAATGCTCAATTTCCTTTCAGATGCCAATGCAAACAATCATATATCAATGAACAATTTCAATATGTCTTTTTCAAAACTTCAATACTCTTAAAACTTTGATTTTCAATGTTATCGCAGAAAGAAAAAACAAAACTTGAAATAAAACATGCAGTTCACTTTCCAAGAAGAAGTCTGAATAATGAGAAAAGAAAACCAAATAATAAAGACACAAACAAACAACCCAAGCCAACACTTTCAATGAAAGCAAAAACAAAAGCAAACCAAGGAGCTTCTCAATGCAAATGAAAAATTTGTCCTTTCGAACCAAAAAGCACAAGAGAAACACCAAACACTCAACTTTTCAACCAATCCCTGGTTCTCAGCAAGTCAGATACACTCAACTCCAGAAGTCAGAGAGAATGATAATGCCAACAAAAGATAAGAAATGAAAGTCAAGTTTCAAAGGCAAGAAAAACCTAGAAAACCTAGATCAGTTCCAGCAAGCCAATGATAGCAAACGATATGTAAGTCACTGATTCCACAAGCCAAAGAATTCTAAACCAACATATATGAGCTATTGACAGGATCAAAACTTGAATTCAAAATTTTCAAAAAACTGTTCGCAGGCTAGTGTGGAACACAGTGCGAGAAACTATGATTCTCGCAGGCCACTTTGATGCAGCATGCGAACTATCCGCACTGAACTGTATATGCAGGGTGAGAACAGTCAAGGTTCTTGCAAGATGCTAATGGACACAGTGTGAGAATCCATGAAACTAATGAAAAATTTGAAAGAGCAAGCAAAAATCAAATTGGCTTATAGACCCAGAAGGTCTCTCAGGGTATCCTGAGGACTCAGAGACAGACAAATCAAGAGAAAAATGCAAATAGAGAAAATAGCCACAGAAAGTTCAAAAACCAAAAAGACAAAAGGGATAGTTCCCCAGTGGAGTCACCAATTTTTTTATAGGATAAATCCGTAAGTGCAGACACAAACCGATCTCTCTAGATCCACCTGGTATCTAGAACAAAACAAGACAGAATAATACACTTTCCCTAGATCTAGCCTATTGAATGAACTGAGAGATAAGGGCTATGGACATACCTTATGAACGATTTCCTTAGATCTCTGTTGTTCCAAGATTCTCTTCAATTCTCTCGTCCCGTCTAGATCACAACAAAACGAACCAATCGAAGTAAAGACAAGTTAAGATATTCAATGACTAGTCTATACATATGATCAAGGAATTATGTAATAAAGTGACATCAACTATACGGGAAAGGGACATATTGTTTTATTGAATTAATTGAAAGAGAAACTTACAACCTGAGCCTTGATGTCATAGGTCTCCTTTCGATGGCTTCTAGCTCTGACACACACACTTTCTCATGTATGAAGAATATCTACCACATGTGTTGACCTTGCTGTTGTCTCTTGCTGTTGTAGCATCAATCCTCCATACAGTCTTGCACTAATTCTCTGATCAAACTCTTGCTAACTTGCTGCTAACTGAACTTCTTAACTTAACCCTTTCCATGAGAAATCTCCTCAATATATAGGAAGAGATAGATTAGTTACTTGGATAGGGAATGATCCCAAGATATCTGGAATGACAGTACTTGAATAACTACTCGAAATCCAACTCATCCTTCTAGAAGGTTCGAGATCTTTATCTTTTTCCCCTTTAAAATCATGTCCACACCCTAACCATGAGTACAGTGCAGGAATTTTGCACCCTAGTTTAAGGTAGCCTGCGGGAAACAGACATTCCCACAGGTGAACATATAAGAAACCTACGAACATGTTTCAAAATGCGAATTTTGGAAGAAGACAACTGTAACTTTTCTCAGGAAAGTATTCTTGGTAAAGAGCTTGATTTTCCATTATCATAACATCATCATGACATCATCACAATGACCAAATTTGTGGATAACAGTATTGTCCCCCTTGAGGTGGGGGATGTTGTGTGTCCTGTTGGGTGTTTATCACACCTTGATTTGGAATAGGATTTTGCAGCATGGCAGGAGGGGGTTGTTGCACGTATTGTGGTGGTGCCTACTGAGGGGCAAGTTTTGTAGGAGAATGGGGAAGACTACCAGAGTATTTCAATCATTTGAAATCAACAATCTGGGGGCAATGGTGAGTGTAATTACCGAACTCACCACAAAGGGCACAAGGGAAGATGGTTTTAACATTATTTCTCCCTTGGCGTTTGTTATTATTTCCGCCTTGGGGGTTTTGGTTCCCTTGGTTCTGGTTGCCCCCAGTGGGTTGGTGTTGTTGGGGTTGATTCCCGCCTTGACCTGGGTTGTTGTTATTCTTGTTCTGTCCTTTAGTCTTGGAATTTTTTGATGGATGAGTTGGGTTGGCTGTATTCAACTGTTCAAAAATTTGGTATTGTTGAGCAACAAAAGTTTGAACAAAATTTACCTCCACATGAGGATGTGGGGGAGCCATGGGTTGTGGAGGACTAGGAAATGGGAAGTATGGATTTTGTGGTGGTACTGATCCATAAGGTACATAGGAAGGCATAGTTCTTTCACTAGTGCTATAAGATAATGTTGAGGGAGTACCACTATTTGTGGGAATAGGTTGATGTATGGGAGGTGCCGGCGGTGGTCCACTGATGGGTGGAGGTATAGCAACAGGGTATGGCTATTGATAAGGAGGTGGAGGGTAATAAGGAGTGCCCCCATATGTTGGCAGGTATTGAGGTGTTCCATACATTGGTGGTGGTTGGGGTTGTGGACCATGGTGTGTGGTGGCACTGATTAGTCCATCTGCTGAGTGAGACATCCCAGGTTTGTCTTGGCCAAATGGCACAGGTTTTAGAAGATCAGGAAGTACCGTGTATAAGTACCCTGAATGTGCATAGATGAGGTCATGCTATTGGGCCTTACTGATGGCTTCCTCTTTGGATTGAGGGAAGGTGGAAGATACATCCTTGCCGAGAAGAGAGATAAGGGATCTGAGAAACCAGTCGAGACATTGCTGCTTGGTGGTTTTTTCTTTACACAAACTACGTCGCCTACGCCACTAGTGAATGTGGTCAGTGATGTGTGTGGATGAGGTTTGTTTGAAATTAGAAAGTAGTTCTAAACCATTTTCATGGCATATGGGTAGTTGGAAAAAGGTCAAAAATGCTTTGGCCAATGACTCAAAGGTTGCATGGGACCCCGATTTTTCTTCGACATACCATTTAGCCAATGGGCTATTGAGTGTGTGTTGAAATAATCGCAGTCTGATGGAATCATCCATAATGTTGTTGGAGGAGAACCATAGGTGAAAGGTCATGACATGGTTGGCATGTTCATCGCCTGCCTTTCCTTCAAACTCTGGTATGTCTGAAGGTAGTTTGGTTGGCATTGCAGGCCATGTGGGATCATGCAATATAGGGTCATTGGTGAGTTTAGTGAGATCCAGTATGTTGAGAGAGGCCAAATATGGCATCTACAGTGGGGGGGGAGGATTAGCCATGACCATAGTGTGTTATGAACCTGACCTGTAAGGGGGGCTAGGTGGGTTGGTGCTCCCTCCTTGAGAGGAAGTGGGTCCCCCGCTTCTGTGTAAAGGAGAGCGAGTAAATGGATGACCTTGGGAAGTTGACCCAAGTAATGTAGAACCAAGCAAAGCTGATCTTAAGATAGTATCACTCATAGGAGTGCGTGAAGGAGGTGCCAATGAATGGGCATGACCAGATACTCCCCCTAAGATAGGAGGGAGGTTGAGCAAGTGTCGTGAACTACGGGGGTTCTGTGGTTCCCCTATGATGTCAGACTAGCTGTGTGAATGTGTGAAAAAGTGGTGAGAGTAATATAGGAACAAGAGTCTTTGCGTTGAATGTTTACACAATATATATATATCCAAATCAAACTGTAATCAGATGTGTATCATACATAAAATGAGAAAGAAGCATATATGTGGGTAAGTGGGTTTTGTCTGTGTGGGGGAATCAAAAAAGAAAGCAAATGCTCGTGTCCTAGAAGATGTAACATCCTTCCTCTCAAATAGCACTAGACCTTCCAATAGTACTCAACAGTGGGGTCTGAAGTCATCGGAAGAGAAACTAGTGAAGGATGAAATAATTGGTTATAATGAGGGGTAAAGGGGGCATATCTTGAAAGAGCTGGTGATATTTCCCAATAGCCACACAAAATCAAATCAAGGTGCAATTGAAGCTCATAATTGTCACCTGGGTAGATGTCCTAAATTTGGCCACTAGGTACCTCGGTCAAAGTGCGGAATTTAGATTTTCGGCCTAATAAATGGGTCACGGGCTGGATCCCGTCCAAGAGGTGGGTGCCTCAAGGGGGGACGCACAGAACAACCGGACCTCAGCCTTCAACCCTTCACAGGTATCTCCCTACCTTATGGTGATTGGAACACTTGACTTGGAGGATTTTTAGTTCCCTATTTGACAACCTCTATGTTTTGACAATGTGAGAACCATATAATGAGGATTTATTTAGATGCCTATCCCTGAAATCCTACCTAGACTAAAAAATTTCTTTTGGCACCTCCTGTGGAGGAAAACTTAGTGAGTTTTTAGAAATATTTTAGATGTAGTTGTTTTGGGAGGTTGGGGGTGCAAACCAACCTCGTTGATTAAAAATGGGAGTGGATAGTCCAATCAAGAAAAGGTGGGGTGTTTTCAGAATCCTTTTTGGAGGAAACTTACTTTGACCTCCACGTTTCAAGAAGAAGCTATGTG